>LPNX011070210.1:57616-132195 GCA_001517045.1 Pseudotsuga menziesii | reverse complement strand
TGATGGCGATAAGGAGACAGGAGTATCAACTTCTGGATACACTATGAGTCTTGGATCAGCAGCTATTTCATGGAGATCACGCAAACAATCAGTTCCAGCAAATTCAACAACAGAAGCAGAGTATGTGGCTGCAGCTGAAGCAACGAAAGAAATAGTATGGCTCAGGAAGATACTTGAAGATTTGCAAGAAAAACAAGAGAACTCCACTCCATTGTTGGTCGACAATACTTCTGCAATCAAGCTGGCTAAGAATCCTAGATTCCATGATCGAACCAAACACATCAACACAAAGTATCATTTGATTCGACATCATGTAGAGGCCAAGACAGTCCATCTTCGACATTGTTCCACAAATGATCAAGTTGCAGACATCTTCACCAAAGCGCTTGGACGAGAAAAGTTTGAAAGATTCAGAAACATGCTCGGACTTACGAACACCCCTTCGGATTAAGAGGGGGATTGTTAGAATATAATCCGTTAGGGATTATTGTAAATAAATAATAAATAGGAATATGAATAGATGCATAGGAAGATGAAACGGCTGGTTCTCAACCGCCACATTGTAATGTATAAATATTTGCATTTGGCTATGTAATACATTAAATCGGGAGTTATACCTAACACTTAATATCTAATTAGATGATCTAGGATCTTTATCTGAAAGAATAAAAAGTACAGCAAAATGTTTAAAATGTAAAAGATGGACAAGACACAAATATTTTCATCAGGGAAACCATAAAGGAAAAAAACCCACAAACTTCTTCATAACAGTAAGATGATCAAAAGCAACAATAAGAAATGTTCAGCAACTATCTTTCTCTCCTCCTATGACTGTCTCTCTCTCTCCAGCACCTTAGAGAGTGTGTGAGGTGTGAATAAATGATGGAGAGCACCTCCCTATTTATACCCTTTCAATTCACTGACCAAATATAAGACTCGATCCTGCATGTCATCTCACATGGGGCCCACTTGTCCTAGAGAGACCACAATTACATATTACATTATGTTATACTGGGGACTATTGCCCTGAATTACAACTAAGGTTGTACCTCAAGGTCTAGACACATTTTAGACATCCCGTAAAGGGGTAATACACATTCCCAATGGGGGTACAACAACATATAATGATAATATACATCATAATATCTTCTGAAGTTACAAATACATCAACAATCCCTCTTAACTAGGAAGGTATTCTCTCTCTATACAATCATCAATGCATCTGGTCAGGTCTTCATCGCATCATCATCATCACAGATTCATAGAGTCTTCATCAAAGTTGATTCCATCATCTTCTTATAATTTGATCATTGTCCCATACTATCTGTCATCAAAAGTTTCTATAGTGCTAGCCCTTTTTCATGCTGGATGTAGGCCTAGTCCTCTGCCAAGTTTTCATCTACGCACATTCCTCGAATGAATGAATCCCATGATCTTGGGAGACCATTCAAGGTGGTTATAAAAATATCATATTCTCATTCGATTTCTTTGTCATAGAATAGAACACTTCCTTTTGGTGTCTTCAAGGATGACACATGAAGGATAAGATGATCTTTAATAGAATCTGCAATGATTCTCTTGCCTCTAGACTTAGCCTCATCTCCCTCTGGATCCTAGAACTTCCTTACAGAAATACTGATCCAAGTCAATTTATTCAAGGATCATGAAGGTCCTATACTTACATACTCGGAAGTTGTTACCTTCACCAATCTTCTCATCAAGTTGGTTTGATTAGTCATTTTGAAATGATAACCTCAAGTGTAAATAGAAAAAATTTAGATCTTACCGATTTGAGGTGCTTGTCTTGGTTCTGGAGCTGGTTGATCTAGGGTTTGTCAGAGAAACACTAATTTTCAAAACTTGGAATTTCAAACTTTTGATTGGATAGAAAGATGGGGCTCTTCAAGGTGAGTTGTCCAATTTACTCCTTTTCTAAAAACAGTGGAGGGAATCTCCCGAAATAGGAAGCCCTAGTTTTCCAATTTCTTCTACATAAATTACTAATATTGATTAGGTTGCATCTCCCAATTTTTGGATCTTTAAGGTCTGAAACTTATCACTGTGATATCCTGATAAGTCATATTTCGAACCCCATAGGTTAGAGAAGAAATGGATTCTCCAAGTGAGACTTATTTGAATTTTCCCAAGGTGACTGTTTTGGGGACTGTTCAGCATAGCGAACTTGTACGTACCGCCATGTGTTACGGTTTCGTATTATAGGTCTAAAAAATGTATCACATAAACTACAGTCCATTCCCTACCTACAACATCTTTCTAAATTTCATTTGGACATTCCTAGCTCAAGAAATAGCAAATCGCCCTAGGTCACATGTTTATGACTGTATTCTGAGGAGGCGGGAACCCTGATTTGTAGGAACCATATCTCCTTAAGTATAGAGAGTCTGAGGCTAAAACATTTACACAGTGTACAACATGAATTTATCTTCAGCGTGTAAAAAGTTTGGCTTCTGAGACTTCTCCAATCTCACGTTATAGCGAAAGTGCTAGGATTACTAAATTCAATCTTCTAGGGTTTTCAAGCATGAAACCCTAATTTCCATTAGTTGCCATTGCAGCTGTATTTCAGTTGTACAGTGAAACTTCTCTGATTCACAAATTGATACCACCAATAGATGTTCCCTAGTGAGGTGAGTTATCCTAACCCTCGTTGCTTGATGATCTGTGGAGAGAATGCCTTCAATTAGGAATCCCTAGTTCCTGTAGCTGCACAGTGCCTCCTTTCAGAGAGGCTCTGATACCACGTTACATTTTCTTAAGATGTGATTATATTATCTAGGATCTTTATCTGAAAGAATAACAAGTACAACAAAATGCATAAAATTTAAAAGATGCACAAGACACAAATATTTTCATCGGGGAAACCATTAAGGAAAAACCCCAGAAACTTCTTCAGAATAGTAAGATGATCAAAAGCAGTAATAAGAAATGTTCAGCAAATATCTTTGAAGTCACTGACCAAATATAAGACTTGAGCCTACATGTCATCTCACATGGGGCCCACTTCTCCTAGAGAGACCACAATTACATATTACATGATGTTACACTGGGAACTATTGCCCCAAATTACAACATACGTTGTACCTCAAGGTATACACATAATTTATCCATCCCATAAAGGGGTAACATACATCAGAATTTCTTTTGAAGTTACAAATACATCAACAACAATAAGTCTGTGTAAAATGATGGCTAACCCTCCTCGGAGAGGATTCCCAGTTTTTATACATCAATTCCCATCAAGAAAATTATGAAGAAATGTGCAATGACAACCAATTTTCAAAAAAGGTGCATCGTTTTGATGTCCAAAGGATCGCGTGAGCCAATCCAGGGCTGGTAGTGTGCAGAGTGGAAGTGATTCTAAAAATACATCAAAATGATGAACAGATTCGTTAGATGACCCACGAATTGCAAGTTGATGAATGGTTCTACAATCCTTGAGCTCGCTACAGAATCATTGATCCTCGGATTGACTACGGAACCATGAAATGCGTTCAGTAGCTTGACCAAACTTGATGTATAATAAATATCACAATCACTTTAAACTGACTGGAGGACTCAATCAACTATACATTTAGCTTTTTCTTGCATAATATGTATAAACTTGAGACTTATCTGCAAGCCTTTGTAGCCTTCCACAATTAATCCATCCTACATAACTCTATCCAAATTATCAGCAAATGACAAATATCAAGGAAAACATAACCAATCCTTACCAAATCCAAAATCCTACTAAATGTGGTCAAGAGAGCTAGTGATGGTATAGGAATCGAGTGAAAAAAAATACATAAATGAGGCAAAAATAGGAGAACAAAAAGTGTCATATACACAACCCTTCAAATATATTCCAAAGTTACATTTCTTTCCACATTATCTAGCTGGCATTTTGCTGCCTCCATTCCTCTAATAATTGGTGGCACTAAAAGAATTTCAGATGCGATTCTATATTAAGAACCACTATCCCCACCAATTAAAGGAGTGGTTATCAATAAAATCAAGTATAAATACCAAAATGAGATCCGATATCAAGGATCAACAAGTTTTTAGAGTGAAAAATGTGTCTCTCCCTCCAGAATGAAGATCAGGGAATAAATTCTCAAAAGAGCTTAAAGAATAGCAGGAGTTGTAAATTGGCAATCCTTGATATTTGCCTTGTTAGTTGTATTAGCTTTTAGCCTTTGTGTTGAGTGGCTTTCCTTCATAGCCATGAGTTTTGAGGTTCATTTTGTCTAAATTTTTGGACTTTATAAATAAAATCTTGAAGTTTATAATTTGGTATAACCTGCACTATGTTCAATATTTTAAATGGTGATTTGTTAATCTTACATATTTCATGTGATTTATTGCTAGTCTTTCAACGACATATTAGTGATTGCAAAGAATCTCAATATTTTACTCTATATCACTATGCAGTTTAAATAAAGTGTTTATTTATTGTATCATTATGTTGAGAGTAAAATTAGTTTTTATGTGTTATAAACTCATCTCTGACAATCGTGTGTTTGCTACTAAATTCTTGTTCATTTGATATACATTTCCTTCAACAAGATATTTGGATTTGTTCATACTTGAATTCCCTAATCCTGTTTAATTGTTAACCTCTTTTGTTTTATTCTTTCCTATCACCTTGAAATTTAAAATCTTTGATACACTAATTGTGGTACGTGGAAGATAAAGATTCACTCATCTCTGTTCTTTCTAGCTTCTGAGCATTTACTCTAAAATAATTTAAGAGCGTGTTTAGTCCTATTATTGATTTTTTTTTACTACATTTTAAAATGTTATTGTATTTAGTTGTTGGATTGTTCCATACAATATTAAGACAAACTTTATATTTATGGATGCCTTCAATAGTTCCCTAGGAAGGAACAACATGTGTGATGTTGGATTGTGTGAAAACTATCATAATTGGCTTGTAGTGCTTGTTGGGATGTATTGCTTGGCCTTTTTAATGTTGTTCGGGGTTTGCTATGATTGTGGATGCCTTATCTAGGTGTGGGATGCTTTGAAGAGTCCTTGCTTGGAACAAGTTGAAAGGACATGTTGTACTATCTTGAGAAGAGATGAGGTATTGTACTTTATCTTCATTGCTATGATAATATGAAGTGTTCATTACTATCCTAAATTTGTGATTGCAAATCTAAATTTTATCATGTATTGAGCAATATTCATGATTGTTTATGTTACATTTTTATCATTTAAGCAATATGATCTAGGATCTTATCTGAGAGAATAACATGCATAGCAATAATTACAAGAGACAAGAGACACAAAGATTTTCCTCGTGGAAACCATAAAGGATAAAACCCCGCAACTTCCTCGGATATAGAATGAGCACCAATGGCAGCAGTAAAACCCAAAGACAGAAAGATGATCTCCAACAACTGTTCTCTCTCTCACTTGTGTGAGAACTTCTTCTCTCACTCATGTGCCCCAGTTGAGTGAGTGTGTGTCTCAAATAGAGAGGTTCACTCTCTATTTATATGCTTTCGTTCGCTTAATATTTGACTCTGTTACGTAGGCTCGAATAATCCTAACTCAGTTATGTAGGCTCGAGTAACCACAACTAGGATACTAATGACCCGACTTACAATGGAGGGGACTACCTCTTGAATTTTAGTAATTCTCCCGATAGGAACATTGGGGTACAAGAAAATAAAAGTGATTATCCCGATAGGAGCATCGGGGATCAATGAAATACAATATATATACAAGTGAATACATTCTAAAGTTACAAATACATCAACACTCCCTCTTAACTAGGAAGGTGTTCTCTTCACACAATACATCAGCACAAGTCTTCTTCTTCGGATCATCATCAAAACTGGATCATCACTAGATCATCATCGAAATTGGATCATCACTAGATCATCATCAAGGATGGATCATCACTAGATCATCATCGAGGTTGGATCATCACTGGATCATTATCAAAGTTGGATCATCATCATCATCACTGCTTCTGTTATCTCGATCAACTGGTGCTATCTCTCAATTCTACTCGTCATAGGAAGTTCTACAGAGCCAGTCCTTTTTCATGATGGTTGAAGGCCTAGCCTCCATGTAGGTCTTCATCTTCTTCAGCACTTATATCTGACCATGGGAGGAACACATTCAATATCCATGTCATAAAGGCCCGCCCAGCACTTACATCTGACCATGCATGGAACACATCTAGCATACATGTCAGAAAGGATCTGCACTTACATCTAACCATGCGAGGAACACATCCAACATACATGTCATAAAGGCTCTGCACTTATATCTGACCATGCGAGGAACACATCCAACATACATGTCAGAAAGGCTCTGCACTTACATCTGACCATGTGAGGAACACATCCAGCATACAAGTTAGAAAGGCTCTGTACTTACATCTGACCATGCGAGGAACACATCCAACATACATGTCAGAAAGGCTCTGCATGTACATCTGACCATGCGAGGAACACATCCAGCATACATGTCAGAAAGGCTTGGCACTTACATATGACCATGCAAGGAACACATCCAGCATACATGTCAGAAAGGCTATGCACTTACATCTGACCATGTGAGGAACACATCCAGCATACATGTCAGAAAGGCTCTGTACTTACATCTGACCATGCGAGGAACACATCCAACATACATGTCAGAAAGGCTCTGCACTTACATATGACCATGCGAGGAACACATCTAGCATACATGTCAGAAAGGCTCTCGTAATCATCACTTCCCTTTGGAGGGAACCTCGATCTAGAGAACACCATGCTTCTCCCTAAAGTACTCAAACTTCACTCTGGCCATTTCTAACGTAAAATCACATTAGAGTTGATTACGTCCAAGGATAACCTATGATCTTTGCCAGGACCGATTACATCCGAGGACAACCTACAAGACCTATTATGTCTAAGCAACCTACGATCTTCATTGGGTTTTTATGCTCATACAACCTGTCTCACTGTTTATGCTAGAACTCCCTCTTTTGAGAGATCTCGATCTGGATCGCATACTGGAGCTTCACTGCTCCTCTCTCGGCTATACTCAACGCCATGCAGGACTGCTTCCTACTAAACCAAGATATCACGCATGATCTCATACTAAAGCAGCACCTCGAAGTGCTCTTCCTATCAATGGCACTGCCTACCAAATCCAAATCCACATAACCCTCCAGGTTAATGTTCTGATTCGCCTCATACTGGAGCCCATAATCAACTATACCCTTTAGGTACCTCACTACATGCTTTGCAACCATCAGGTGAACATGTCTCGGATCTGTCAGGAACTGGCTCAATGTGTTCACAGCAAAGCAAATATACGGTCTCGTATTCGTCAGGTACATCAAGGACCCAATCATCTGATGATACATCATGGCATCAACCGTCTCTGATGAAGCATAACTCAATAGCTTCAGGTTCGATGCCATAGGTGTAGTCATGGCCTTGCAGTCCATCATCCCGAACCTCTTCAGGATCTTCACTGCAAACTTCCCTTGTCTAAGAGAGATTCCATTTGCATTATGCCACACCTCCATGCCTAGAAAGTAGTGCATCATATCCAAGTCCTTCATCTTGAACTTGGCAGCAAGTCTCCTTCTTGCAACTTTAATGAGTTCCTCTTTTCTGCCAAGAACAAGTCATGGACATATAACAGGAGCAACACTGGTCTTATGCCTTCAACATTGAAGCAAAGGTTGGAATATGCTTTACTCTCAGTAAAGCCTAGATCCATCAGTAAGTTTTCCATCCTGTCGTACCATGTCGAACCTCAGGATCTTCTACAGTCACTAACTCTGAAGTGGAGCATCATTCTCCCTCTGCCTTTCATACTCTATGTATTGAAACATTTTGTACTAGAGTGACAAGTAGCTTCTTCTGCTACTAATATTCTATGTATCCATCTAGGTTCACTAGACACCAAGATCCTCTATCTTGAAAGCGTTCTTCTCACACCCATCTGTGAGCTTGTCATCCTCTATAGGCTTTCATCTTGTACCAAAGGTTAATATCTTCATCACTCTAGGTGATCTTCAAGCTCCTCATGTATGTGTTATCATATGGGTGTCTTCTACGCTCGTACAAGGCCTTCTTTCATTTGCACACATTATTATGCCTGTCATGTGTCTTAACTTCTAGTGGTTGCAAATGTCTGTTTGTAGTCTATGCCTTCTTTCCGTGAGAAGCCTCACGCTACGAATATTGCCTTGTATCCCACGATGTTGCCATCTACTGCATGTTGGATCATGTAGATCCATATGGAAGACATTATGGACTTCCCTTTAGGTCTTGATACTGCATCCTAGATATCATTCTTCTTGAACTGGTATTCTCCTTCTCTTTCTTCTTGGCTACTTCCTCATAGCTGGAAGGCTCTACATCAATGATGTCGCTCAATAGTGTCACATAACTAGAGTGTCTCTGAGGCATCTTTCTTTCTTTGAAAGTATCGTCATATTATTCTTTAACTTGGATTCTTTCCTGAACGGTCGTCACTTGTTCTTTGGTACAAGTCTCATCCTTCTTTTCTTGTAGGTGATTGTACGCGATCTTTCCTACACGTCAAATGCATTTGTATGGTTAGAAACATTTCACAAGACATATTCACAATGGAAAATTTTGATGCATAAAGATATAATCATGCAACTATTTTAGCCAATACAACATTCATCCATATCTCATGGAAACTTTCTAGATACCTTCCATCTCTACCAAGACATCATTAAGATTGTACACTAACGCAATATGTCAGCAAAGAGGATTCATTCTAGATAAGTAGCAATGGAGAGTTGTATAACACCATGAGCTACTTACCCATCACATGCATATTGGTAGTATACTGTCATTGATGCAAACATTCTATTATGCATAACACATCAACTGAATATAAACAAATGCATAACAAAACAATATCATGAAATGACAATTGAATACTTATCTTTATTTGTTTCATGGGTAGACTCCTTCTTGAGCCTTCTTCTTCATCATGACATCATCATTTCTTATCCAAATGGATAAGAGAGTCTTCAAGAATTGAGTTCTTCATATTCCTCATCGCTTGAGGGATCTTCTTTGAATCGTGAGCACTTGATCTTTAGTTGCTCCCATCTTCTCTTCTCTTATTATGAGTCGAGCTTCTTCTTGTGTGTGCTCTTCCCAGAGTCTTGTGGAAAGTAATCACTTCCTTCTGGCACACATTCCTTGAATAAATGAATCCCATGATCCTGGGAGGCCATTCAAGGTATTTATCACAAATTCTGCATTCTCCACTTCTTCTTCTACTGCTTCAAGTTGTTCTTTTATTTGAGAGACCCTTGTAAAGTATGATTGTATGGTCTCTGCATTCTGGATCTTCACATTCTTCGACTGTTTTCTCAAAGTCATCTTCTGATTTATGTTCTTCCCTTCAAATAGCTTGGTCAAGGAATCAAACATCTCTTTATGTGTCTTTAGGGAAGACAATTTTGGTATAAGGTGATCCTTGATTGAATCAGCAATGATCTTCTTGGCCTTGACCAAGTTCTTCTTGTGTAAGACTTTTAGCCTCATCTCCCTCTGGAACTGGAACCTCTTTACTTATCTTGGTGTCCAATTCATTTTCTTCAAGAACCAGTGAGATCCAATACTTCCATGCTTGGAAGTTGTCAGTTTCACCAAGCTTGTCATCTGGATGGTTTGATTAGTCATTTTGAAATGAGAACCTCAAATGTAAATAGCAAAAGATTAGATCTTACCGATTTGAGGTGTCCGTCCTGGTTTTGAATCTGGGTGATCTAGGGTTTGTCAGAGAAACCCTAATTATCAAAACTCAAATATTTCAGATATGATTGGATATAAATATGGGCCTCTTCAAGGTGAGCTATCTAATGTACTTTTAATCTGAAAACAGTGGAGGGAAGCTCCCGGAACAGGAAGCCCTAATTTTCCAATTTCTTCTGCATAAATTCTTGATAATGTTTATGCAGTATCTCCACAATTAATGCTCCTCTATGTCTCAAATTTTTTACTTAGGTAGCGTCGTCTGTCCTAATTCCAAAACCATAGGTTTGAGCAGAATTGGTTTCACCAATTGGGACTTATGAGCGTTTTCCCAAGGTGACTTATTTCAGGACTGTTCAACATAGCAAACTTGTACGGACTTCCACATGTTCCTGTTTCATCATCAAGGTCTGAAACTTTTACCATAGAAAGTAAAGTCCATGCCCTATTTGGAACATCTTGTGAAATTGCATTTGGACCTTTGTATCCCGAGATATAGCAATTCTCCCCAAGTGTCCTGTTTAGGGATGATTCCTGGGAGAGCCTGGAACCTTGATTTGGAGAAATCATATCTCCCAGAATATAGTGAATTTGAGGATGAAATTTTTACGCATGGTACATCAAGATTTTATCTTAGTTATGTGAAAAAAATTTCCCCTGAGACTTCTTCAATCCCGAGATATAGCGAATGTACCAAAACTACCCGTTTTAGTATTTTAGGGTTTTTCAGGCCCAGGGTCAAACTAGGCTTTGACTTTACCGGAGTTTTACTCAGCCAAAAAATTTGACCATGGTCTCTAAACTTTGATTTTGATGAGGAGATCAATCCTATGGCGAGCTCACTCAAAAATATATCTTCTATAAAAAGCCCTAATTCCCTCAGCAAAAACTGAAAATGCCCGGAATCAAATTCTGTTTCAACAAAAAGATGTGCCCTTTAAGGGAGAGTTAGCCTAGCCTCCTTTTTCTAATGGATTGTGGAGAGAGACCCAACAAGTAAGAATCCCTAGCTTCTGCAGCTGCACAATGTCTTCTTCTCAGGTTAGCTCTAATACCATGTTAGATTTTTATCATTTAACTAATATGATCTAGGATCTTATCTGAGAGAATAACATGCACAACAATAATCACAAGAGACAAGAGACACAATGATTTTCCTCGGGGAAACCATATAGGAGAAAACCCCGCAGCTTTCTCAGAGATAGAATGAGCACCAATGGCAGCAGTAAAACCCAAAGGCAGAAAGATGATCTCCAAGAACTGTTCTCTCTCTCTCACTTGTGTGAGCACTTCCTCTCTCACTCATGCGCCCCAATTGAGTGAGTATGTGTCTCAAATAGAGAGGTTCTGTTGAGGCCTGGAAATTCACAGGAAACAACAGCAAGGGATTCTCCCCAATCAACGTTCCCAACTAGCCCATGACTGTTTGGTGTAGGGAATCCATTCGGTTTGTGGTCGGGCTACCGTAGGTCAAGTAACAAAAACAAAAGGGTTTTATCGGTTGCAGCCCGGTCCACCGTGTATTTTGTATTTTGAATTTAAGTATGATATGCAAGTGCCTATAGAATGTGAGGAGTGGTCACAATGTGATGCATAGGTTCTTACCTCTCGTCTTAGACTCTCTCACATCTAAATCACACACAACTGAAAAACAATAATAACTAAGCTGTCCCTAGGGAGCAAGATTATCAATTCATGAGTAATATAATACTGTTCATATGTTAAGATAAATCACAGATAATTGTTCTTAGAATCAAGACACATAAACATGAATAAAGATATGCACAACAAGATAGCTCGTCATCTGTTAAAACATGCATTACTCATAGTGGAAATTATCACAAAATAAACCAGAGAACATTCATATAGGAACATAGGTTCAAAAAGTTAGAACGATCTCACAGTTAATGAAACACAGCTGAAAACGAAATAGTTCCCCTTCAACATTATTCATTTCATCACATTTGAACATTCCACAAAGCACTTTCTCCAACACGCAAAATTGTAATTTTATTATTGCAAAACTAAATAGTTCCTCTTACAACAAGTAGTTCACAAGTCTCTCCCGGAAAAAGCCCCTCTCCTATCTAATTCTTCTATATTTATACAAAAGCAAAACTGTTGGGCTGCCCACAAATGACTCTTGGGCTTCCCCAACGCTTCACCTCCCACAATTTTCTTACATTAAGTGCTTATATAATTTACAATATATTACAATAAAAACAAACAAATAAAGCACTTATGTGGAGGGCCCGCTTGATTGTTCAAGAACTTTTTCCATGCTAAAGCTTCTGAGGCAATGTTTTCGAACTCAGAAGGTTCTAAAAAACGAATATTGATTTCAAATTTAGCGGCCTGATTTCTTATTACTTCGATCCTGGCTGAGCTCAGGCGTAGTTGATCCTCTAGCAACTGTACACTGACCGCTGAATGAGCTACCTCATTTCTCAGGGTCTGCTCGTCTAGGGCCTTAATGTGCTGAATCCTTTGTTCATCCTCCTGATATCTACTTTGAACATTGAAGGAGATCGAGCTAAGTGTCTATTATATTGTTGGCTTCTTCTAATGCATGATGTCTTAGTTCATGCTCCATTAGATAATTCCCCAAAATAGAATTTGTTGATTCATTTCCTTCTTCCAACTTAGTGATAGTGTGCTTCATGTAAGGTTCCCTTAATATTTTGATCCGGTTTGGGACCCCTTTATGAGGCAGCCATAAGTGTAACCAATCTTAAGCAAAATACCCCTTTAACCTTGTGGACCAGTCTCGGTTCAAAATAAGTCCATACCCATTCGGTATGTCTACCACCACAATATCAATAAATTGACATATCTTTTCATTTGTGGATAAATGAATGAGAACATTCTCCATTTCCCCAACTACTTTGACACTAGTTCTGTCTAGTTGAGTAACTTTCCAAGCAGTAGGTTTTCACTGCCCATTAATTGTTTTGCAGACTGCGAGTGGCATAACATTCACTGATGATCCAGAATCTACCAAACAATTATGCACCTTATGGTTCAGAATTTCCAAAGTCAAAAGGAAAGGTGGGGTTTTAAATCTAGCTTTCCCTTCCCCAATTGATTCGACATCTTCCTCCATAGGTTGGTTTTCGGTGGGTATCTCTTCCTGTGGTTCTTCAGGCCTTTTAATATTTTCTTTGTCATCACCTACTTGGTCTTCCATAAGCTTAACAGGCTTGTTGATTTGCTTCGGATCTTGGCTGAGAATGGCGATTTTAGGTACTTCGCCATCAACATTATTCTTTGGTTGTTTCCTAACATTCTCTTGCAACTTCTTAATCTTTGAGAACATTGAATTATCTTTATTCACCAAATCCATGACTTTTGTTGTTATTTGAATTTATGGTATATTCTCAGGTTTCAGAGTACTTCTTTATGTATCAAAAAACGAGACACAATCCCATAAAAACATGGTATCATTCTCTTGTTTTTATGAGGTTTTACTACCCTTTTCCTCTTCATCACTGTCCTCAGTTAATTTAGAATCCAAAAGCTGATTCATCACCAATGTCATTGAATTTATCCATTGAGGACAATTCTTTTCATAATGGGGTTGTTGATGGAAAGTGCAAAATTATCCATCGCTACCTCCGTTAAATTCATCGATGCTGAATCGTATGGAGGAGGTTTGGGTTGGTTGTTATCCTCTGTTTCTTTGTAATAAGGCTTATATGCTTTCTGAGCCTCCTTTTATTTCTCCAGATCTATTATTCTATTGGATAGATTTTGCATCATTTTTAATATCCCCTCAAAATCATGTGATTGCTCCTCTTTAGGTTTAGACAGCAATAAGGCTCTCTTCTTGAAAGTTTTTTCTCCAGACTGCTCAGGATAATCTTCTATACTTTCCTTTTTAGCCTCTACTCTTTCTGCTTCTTCATAAGTCTCTGATAACGTAGGCTTAACTTGAGCTTTTGCAAACATAGCCAAGTCAGGACCTAAAGCTGAGGTATAATACTCAATCAAAACTTTGTCAGAGGGCTTATCAGTTGCAGAGAAGTTCTTAAGGTAAGTAGAAAATCTTTGAGTAAAATTGTGTACCTTTTCTTTCCTTTCTTTTTTTAAAGCGCCTAAACCTTTCATTAGTGTTGCATGCATCTTTTGGGCTGCATACTTACTCCTGAAAATCCTTTCAAAAGTATCCCAGTCTAGGATAGAGTTTGCAGGCAAACCAAAATACTATGATGCTGCTACTCCTTTAAGGGTGTCAGGAAAAAGTCTACAAACTACATCCTCATGTTCAATCCTGGCCTGATTTCTTATTACTTCAATCCTGGCTGAGCTCAGGCGTAGTTGATCCTCTAGCAACTATACACTGACCACTGAATGAGCTACCTCATTTCTCAGGGTCTGCTCATCTAGGGCCTTGATGTGCTGAATCCTTTGTTCATCCTCCTGATATATACTCTGAACATTGAAGGAGATCGGGTTGAGTGTCTATTATATTGTTGGCTTCTTCTAATGCACGATGTCTTAGTTCAAGCTCCATTAGATAATTCCCCAAAACGGAATTTGCAGATTCATTTCCTTCTTCCAACTTAGTGATAGTGTGCTTCATGTAAGGTTCCCTTAAGATTTTGATCCGGTTTGGGACCCCTTTATGAGGCAGCCATAAGTGTGACCAATCTGAAGCAAAATACCCCTTTAACCTTGCGGACCAGTCTCGGTTCAAAATAAGTCCATACCCATCCGGTATGTCTGCCACCATAATATCAATAAATTGACATATCTTTTCATTTGTGGATAAACGAATAAGAACATTCCCCATTTCCCCAACTACTTTGACACTAGTTCTGTCTAGTTGAGTAACTTCCCAAGTAGTAGGTTTTCGCTGCCCATTAATTTTTTTGCAGACTGGGAGTGGCATAACATTCACTGATGATCCAGAATTTACCAAACAATTATGCACCTTATGGTTCAAAATTTACAAAGTCAAAAGGAAAGGTGGGGTTTTAAACCTAGCTTTCCCTTCCCCAATTGATTCGACATCTTCCTCCATAGGTTGGTTTTCGGTGGGTATCTCTTCCTGTGGTTCTTCGGGCCTTTTAATATTTTATTTGTCATCACCTACTTGGTCTTCCATAAGCTTAACAGGCTTGTTGATTTGCTTCGGATCTTGGCTGAGAATGGCGATTTTAGGTACTTCGCCATCAACATTATTCTTTGGTTGTTTCCTAACATTCTCTTGCAACTTCTTAATCTTTGAGAACATTGAATTGTCTTTATTCACCAAATCCAGGCCTTTTGTTGTTATTTGAATTTCTAGTATATTCTTAGGTTTCAGAGTACTTATTTCTGTATAAAAAAGCGAGACACGATCCCATAAAAACATGGTATCATTCTCTTGTTTTTCTGAGGTTTTACTACCCTTTTCTTCTTCATCACTATCCTCAATTAATTTAGAATCCAAAAGCTAATTCATCACCAATGTCATTGAATTTATCCATTGAGGACAATTATTTTCAAAATGGGGTTGTTGATGGAAAGTGCAAAAATTATCCATCCCTACCTCTGTTAAATTTATCGATGTTGAACCATATGGAGGAGGTTTGGGTTGGTTGTTATCCTCTCTTTTTTTGTAATAAGGCTTATATGCTTTCTGAGCCTCCTTTTCTTTCTCCAGATCTATTATTCTGTTGGATAGATTTTGCATCATTTTTAATATCCCCTCAAAATCATGTGATTGCTCCTCTTTAGGTTTAGACAGCAATAAGGCTCTCTTCCCGAAAGTTTTTTCTCCAGACTGCTCAAGATAATCTTCTATACTTTCCTTTTCAGCCTCTACTATTTTTGCTTCTTCATAAGTCTCTGATAACGTAGGCTTAACTTGAGCTTTTACGAACATAGCCAAGTCAGGACCTAAAGCTGAGGTATAATACTTAATTAGAACTTTGTCAGAGGGCTTATCAGTTGCAGAGAAGTTCTTAAGGTAAGCAGAAAATCTTTGAGTAATGTTGTGTACCTTTTCTTTCCTTTCTTTTTTAAAGCACCTAAACCTTTCATTAGTGTTGCATGCGTCTTTTGGGCTGCATACTTACTCCTGAAAATCCTTTCAAAGGTATCCCAGTCTAGGATAGAGTTTACAGGCAGACCAAAATACCATGATGTTGCTGCTCCTTTAAGGGTGTGTGGAAAAAGTCTACAAACTACATCCTCATGTTCCCCAACCCTTAATCCTTCTATTTCCAAATACAAACTTTGCAAATGGTCATCTACTACAACCTTCTCATTTGGATCAAACTTAGGCAGCATCTTCTCAAAAGCTTGAGGTAAGTCATGCAACGGAGGTGTTAAGTTCAGGGGTGATCTGGCTTTCCAAGCTGGTGGTGGATTTGGTGGGTTCAGTGGCTGATTTGCATTTATACCTGCCATGAGTCTGGGTGGAGAGTGAGGAGTTGAAGGAATAGGAGTATGCACAGGAGAACAGTAAGGTGTGTTTGGGCCTATTTGATTCAAAGGTTGAACAACTTCCTGTAGCGCTACTTCTACTAACTCTTCCAAATCTCCAACCAACACTGAATCTTCCAATATGGGATGATCTTTCTTCTTGTATTCTCTTTGGGGTAAATCAGGGATAATGGGTAATCCTCCAATACTCTTTACATAGGCCCATGTGTGTCTTCTCAGATCATTGACTACTTGGTTGTCCACAGAAAACAAATGTTCTCTATTCTCTTCAGTATTTGGATGAGGAAATAAACTGCTTTCAAAACTATCACTGGTGGAGTTATTTTGAGGAAATGGATTTCCCTGGCCAGCCATGCACTGGTGGCCCTCCTTCTAGCGCCAGAAACTGTTGAGCCCTGGAAATTCGTAGGCAACAACAGCAAGGGATTCTCCCCAATCAACGTTCCCAACTAGCCCATGACTATTTGGTGTAGGGAATCCGTCTGGTTTGTGGTCCGGCTACCGTAGGTCAAGTAACAAAAACAAAAGGGTTTTACCAATTGCGGCCCAGTCCACCGTGTATTTTGTATTTTGACTTTAAGTATGATATGCAAGTGCCTATCTAAGATGCAGATTGATGAAGAATGCGAGGAGTGGTCACAATGTGATGCGCAAGTTCTTACCTCTCATCTTAGACTCTCTCGCATCTAAATCACACACAATTGAAAAGCAATAGTAACTAAGCTGTCCCTAGGGAGCAAGATTATCAATTCATGAGTAATGTAATATTGTTCATATGTTAAGATAAATCACAGATAGTTGTTCTTAGAATCAAAACACATAAACATGAATAAAGATATGCACAACAAGATAGCTCGTCATCTGTTAAAACATTCATTACTCATAGTGGAAATTATCACAGAATAAACCAGAGAACATTCATATAAGAACATATGTTCATAAAGTTAAAACGATCTCACAGTTAATGAAACACAGCTGAAAACGAAATAGTTCCCCTTCAACATTGTTCATTTCATCACATTTGAACATTCCACACAGCACTTTCTCCAACAAGCAAAATTGCAATTTTATTATTGCAAAACGAAATAGTTCCTCTTACAACAAGTAGTTCACAAGTCTCTCCCAGAAAAAGCCCCTCTCCTATCTAATTCTTCTATATTTATACAAAAGCAAAACTGTTGGGCTGCCCACAAATGACTCTTGGGCTTCCCCAACACTTCACCTCCCACAATTTTCTTACATTAAGTGCTTATATAATTTACAATATATTACAATAAAAACAAACAAATAAAGCACTTATGTGGAGGGCCCTACTTGATTGTTCAAGAAATTTTTCCATGCTAAAGATTTTGAGGTAATGTTTTCGAACTCAGAAGGTTCTAAAAAATGAATATTGATTTCAAATTTAGCGGCCTGATTTCTTATTACTTCGATCCTGGCTGAGCTCAGGCATAGTTGATCCTCTAGCAACTGTACATTGACCGCTGAATGAGCTACCTCATTTCTCAGGGTCTGCTCGTCTAGGGCCTTGATGTGCTGAATCCTTTGTTCATCCTCCTGATATCTATTCTGCAACATCTCCAAAAATAGGTTGTGGTCTGGAAAGGTGTCCATTCTCTGTTCAGCAGCAACCTGGCAGCGATTGTAAGTAATCAAAAGTCTCCTACAGAACTCTGTACAAGCTCCCTCTGTCTTGTTTACAGCGTTCTTAAATTCTTCGGCTGTGTTTAATGCAAATTCTAATAAGTCGTAGTCTTGTTTCAGGCCTTGGTGATATTTTGCTGGCAGGTCTGCAGGGATCTCCTCATTGGCCTCTAATCTCGCCATTCTTCTAGTCAGGACTTCTAAAATGTCCTGCGATCTGTCCACAAAATATGAAGAAGTTTCCAAAATTTCTTCTAGTCTATTGTGTACCTGCAAAATCTTGCACCTATCTTCTTCTATGGATACTTGCAGCTTGTGCATCTTGCTCCTTTGTGCTAAAACATGCTACTTGAAAGGCTGAAGGTTGGCTTGTTGTTCCCTGGATTCTTCTAGAGCTGCTGCTAATGAAGTAACTTGTTCTTTAAGCTTTGTTGTCTGCACCTGAGATTGCCTCTCTGACTCCTCCAAGGTAGCTTTCTGTAACTCCAGCTCCCCTATCTTACTTAGCAGCTGATCCTTTTCCATATGAAGACTTTCACATATCGTTTTCAACCCATCCTTTTCATTCCTTAGCCCCTGACATTCCTACTGCACTTTTTCTAGACTCTCCTGGCCAACCTCCAGAGATCTCTTCTCTACTTGGAGGAACTGGAGCTCTGCTTTTGAAGACTTTATTTCATGTTGCATGTCTTCAAACTTACTTTTCAATTTATTACTTCCCTCTCTCTCCCTTCTTAGGTATCTTTTAGTTGGGCAGCAGATTTCTTTGACTGTTCAAGGTCAGTCATTATCCGATCCACATTGTCCTCAGAAGCATGGATCAATGCTGCTCCAGCTCTGATAGTGAATCTTGGGTCCTTGTTTGTCCCATACACCGTGGTTGTATCATTTATCATTTTCCTCGACTGCCCCCCAGTCTCAACTTCCCTCTCGTCCCTCTTCACAATTCTTTTTGTTCCCCTGTCGTAAAAAATAGTGTTGAAGTTCGGAACCTCTTCCCCTTTCTTCTGTTCGAAAGGGATCAGTCTTAGGCTAGGAACAACAACCTATCCTAATGTGCTGCTTGCAGCTACCTCAGGATCTTGAAAATCAGGATTACCCATATCCTGAACCTTAATGTCTACAGGATCGAAAGCTTGTTGCTCTGTCATGGACCCTGTCAGTTTTAATCTTTCTGCTTCTTGCTTCCTAAGTTCCTCATCCATTTTCCTTTTCCTTTCTTCTTCTTCACTCCTGGCAGCTTCTTCTGCATTTCTAGCTCCTTCTTGTTCATCTTTTCTCTTTTCTTCCTCCTCACTTTTAAGCCAGCTTTCGGCCTCCTGTGCTAGTCTCCTAGCATCTTCATCTCTTTTCCTAGCCTCCTCTTCCTCTGCTTTTTTCTCCTCATCTTGTCCTTTCTCGCCTTTAGTAGTGATTTTCTTTTTAAATCTTCTTTTTAATGCAGTTATGTTTTCTGCATTTCGGAAAATTGATTCGTCTTTATCCCAGTGGCTTGTATACTCAAAATGTACATTTGTTTCCTTGCAGTGCTCTACCACTTTATTCCGAGAATCATTCCTATGGAAATTTATTTCCCCAAAATGGAATTTCCCCAATTCTTCTACAAATTCATCGGCTTTCTTAACTCTTGAGAACTTATAGCTTCCCAACTTGAATGGTAAGGGAGGATAAGTTGCCTTCATATGTTCAAATAAAAAACTCCCTATGCCATCCAAGAAGACCTGCCTGACTGCCTCCTTGTGTACCACATAATCAGTGGCATATTTTGGAAGTAGCGAAGGCGCTCTAGAGCATCCATACATTCTGATATACAGTCCATCCTTCGTTAAGTAGTAATCCGCATATTCTTCAATAACCTGCAACACTTCTTCCGACATGCAATTGCATTCTTTTAAGAAAATCATTGTATATAATGGCATAATGAAGTGTTCACACACTTCTCTGTAGTGGTTGTAGTATTTATGCACCCACAGTGGCTTGTAAGCTTAATATACTGGTGTTTTTTCTCGGTCCCAAATACACCTCAAGTTTGGGAATGGTTGGTTGCACAGTATGCAATCAATCAGTATGGAGCTCATGTAGAACTCTGATTTTTTCTGGGACACCCCTCCCAAAGCTGAAGCAATGTAGGCCGAGAGACTATTTGATACAATGTTCACCCAGTTGAACACGGTCCCTTGGGTTGCAACATAGAAGATGATAGGAACCCACCCCAACTTAAAACTTTTATCATGGGCTCTCCCGAAAATCCCGTTCAACATTAAGGCAATGAACCTATAAGGGGTCCTTAAGGTGCTAGTGTCATATTCCCCTGATGGCCTAGTTCTGAAACTCTTGCCAGGTACCAGCATTCTTTTCAATGTCTCAACTAGGTCTAGATTAATTTTCTTTAGCCAGTCTTCAGTCAAGTAAACCTGGGCTTCCGGTAAGTGGTAGGCTAGTGATACATAACCAGGGCTATAAGCAGCATAACCCTGTTTGTCAACGTTGGCCAAAATCATGGTAGTTACGTCTGCCCTGGGCAAAATCCATCCAATCACCTCTGAGCACGGGAAAAGCTCAGGTCTGGTAGCAACCCTCATCAAAGCAGATCTCTCTATATTTGCATATATAGTTTCTTCCTCAAAACCGGTGTCAGGTACCTCCTGATGTGTTATCAGTTTGTAGATTTCCCCCCACTTATATTCAGGTTCCACACCCACGATGCATTTGGTGTCTTCGTAAGTATATTCAACCTTGGTGACAATTTCAACATCGGGTTCCTCCTCCACTATAGGGGCTTTCCTTTTCTACCTTTTAGACATCTCGTATTCGAAAAGATTATCCTGTCATACACACAAATCTTTTAGGTCATGTGTAACTATTTCCAAATAATGTTCAAAGAATGGAGACAAAACTACATGAGCATTTACCTTGGTCATGCTAGTCATGATTGAATCTATGAAAAATACAGAAACGAAATTTAACTACCGAGTGTTCCTGCATGAAAACAAATCTGCAAAAAGAACTAAATCCTGCCCATGACTAAAAATTTGCGTAATTGACTCATAACATCATGGCCTCACTAAAATGAAGAAAATCCCCCCCCCGTCAAGGAAAACAGTCTCAACTACACCCTCGGCGCTATGAAATAAATCGTCCTATTCCCAATCTCGTTCGAAATGAGGTGCACTTCAAAACCGCAACCCTAGTCCACAAGAAACACAAGCGACCCAAAGACTGGGAAATCAAAACCTCGGTACTTCGAAATAATCAAGAAAACGCCTTCCTCTGCAAATTAACAGGGAACTACCCTCCCCGGACGGCCATACACAGACTGGGGGAAACTAGTGCAGACATCGTAATGCTCGTCTGCACCGGTTTCCCAAGCAGTCGGGTGCGGTTCGCAAACTCATAACGGCAACGAATTTAATCATTCAGAAAACAAAAACCCCCCACTGGATAGCCATACCGTCTACATGAACTATATAAGCGCTAAAAAATGTAAACCTAGGTATTCATTAACCACAGAGGTGGGAACTAACCAAGGGCGACAACCCCAGTTCAACAATTTGAAAGGAAGAGGTAGAAACGAGAATAATGGCCTACCTGGCAAGGCGTTGTGCGACTGGCGAGAAGAATTCGTAAACTTCCACAGCGGCGCCACCTAGGAACGAGGTACCGACAGTGAGTACAATGTCCCGTTCGCCACGACAACGACAGCGCAGGCACGGGTTCGTAGGAATAATAATAGAAAAAAAAACTCCAACCCCCAATATATACATCCCAGTAAAACAAATCGTCGACGGGAAAACACGACCATCGGGCGGTAAAATGACTACGGGATTGGCGATCATGTCAGCTGCATCTCCGCAACGACGGATGATGAAACGACTAGGAGATCCGCAGTGTCCAATGGAACATCGGCAAGAGCAACAAATAAACGCTTCGCATTGGAGTTCACCAGACTAAGACCTCAGACCAATAGTTGGTTGAAGCGCCGCAATAGCAGAAACCGTAAAGACAACGAGTTTCGCAGACCAGTCAAAATTGGAGGTAGAACAAACATGACTTAAGCGAAAAAGATCGGCAAAGCAGCAAACATAAATCAAACTCAATCGGAAGGATAGTCCCTTCTAGAGCCGCAACGACAGAAGTTAAAAAGACCAAGGACTCGTGAATCAAACTGGCAGGGATCAGAAGAGGTCGAGACAACCATCGCGGTGTTCGCAATATATCATCCGCGACAACGGAAGCTATAGAGACAAAGAGTTCCGATGGTATTCCAACAAGGCCGCCAATAATAAGAAAAATAAAAATAAAGCACATCGAAAGCAAGTATACCTTGGATTGGACTGTCTTTCAACTGCATCTCCGCAACGGCGGGTGCATAGTTAACTACATTTCCGATTCATAGTCTCAACAACTTCCGACGGCGGGGTAAGAAATCAATGTAAGCCGTAAAACAACATTGGCACAAAGATATTCCTTGAACAAACATCAGTAAAAATCAAGCAAACCCAAATAGCTGAGCAAAACCGAATTAAAAGGAGGATCCCGAAATTTTTTTGAATTTTGGGAAATTGTTGCAGCTGCAACAGGTTCACTCTCTATTTATATTCTTTCGTTCACTTAATATTTGACTCAGTTACGTAGGCTCGAGTAATCCTAACTCAGTTATGTAGGCTCGAGTAACCACAACTAGGGTACTAATGACTCGACTTAGAACGGAGGGGACTACCTCATGAATTTTAGTAATTCTCTCGATATGAACATCAGGGTACAAGAAAATGCAAGTGATTCTCCCGATAGGAGCATCAGGGATCAATGAAATACAATATATATACAAGTGAATACATTCCGAAGTTACAAATACATCAACAGTTTAGTATGTTGATTTATTAGTATGGCAAGGTTGAATGTTATGTTGTTTTAGCATGCTTAATGCAATTTTCAGATTTGATTTGTTGTAGTTATATCTCCTATAATTGAAGTAACTTTTGGATTAATGTATTGAGATAGATTTTGCCTTAAGGGCTACCGAAATTATCTATGCTTGAAATCTTTGTGGCATCTACATTCTTGAGTTTGCATGGTAGCAATGTTGACCATATATGGAGTTTATTATAGGGATTTTGAGAAAATTATATTCAACATTAAGATTGAAACTCTATAAAATAGATATGTGGCCTCGTAGAAGTTAGGTGGAAATTTCTAATTAGACAAACTTTCAAATTTTATGTAAAATTCGTACTTATTTTAATAGCTTTATATTTATTGTAGTGAAATTTACTTTATTGTTTCATAGTTTCCACACTAGAGAATATCTAGTAACACGTGAGGGCTAACAAACGTGTTTTCTAAATAGTTATGCATGAATACAAGAGTTACCTATGCATTTATTCATATCAAACCAAGAAGAAACCAACTCCTTTATTTGATAACGAACTTGGAATAAAGCTATGTGGCAATATCATTATCAAGCAAGTTGCCAATCACATTGAAAAATACTTCATGCTGTCAAATATTTAAAATGCATGGGCCTCAAATTGAATGTCTTGATGAATCAATGAATGGAGTGAGTGGTAAACGCTCGTTCTTCAATGTCTAGCTATCCTCTTGTAAGGAATACTATTGATTTCAATTTATATTGTAAGTTCACATTTACACCACGTTGTTGTTAATTTTTTTACTTAATTTCTAATGCACTTAGTTGTTATTTGTTCTATGAAAACACAAAATAATGAATCTATTAAGAAATTAAGGAAAACAAAACAAAATGGTGAGAGTCTAAACATAAAATGTGCTTCAATGTAAATTAATGATGGATGTCTCTGTATTTTCCTAGTAGAATAGGTGCTTGAAATAAAGTATGGATGTATATATCCTTGTTATGTTAAAAATTTATCATTTTATATAAATGTGATGATATTAGTTCCATCCATGGAAAGCTTTATTTGATATTATCTAAACTTGGTTGAAGTTCACTTAACGAAAAAAGAAAGTTGCATCGTTCTAATAATTTTTGTTGTAGAGTAGGAACCTTTTGATTATTTTTCATATTGTTATTAAAAATAACACATTATGTCTCGATAAGTCTTTTAGTAGTGTGATGAAAATGATCATAATTTTCCACTTGAACTATAATATTTGCATTTTATGCAATGAAGAATTTATTACATTAAGCAACATCCACGTTATTGTCAACTTGTGGGTATTATTGAAGTTTTCAAGTGGTATCTACTTGTTCATCTCTTCATGAATGAATAATATTAAGTTGTATGTGGTTAAGTACACTTTGTAGTGCTAGTGAATGAATAATATTAAGTTGTATGTGGTTAAGCACACTTCGAAGTGCTAGTGCTAGTTAAGATTCTATAATAGGTCGAGGATGTAACAAATCTCATTTTATTTGTCGGCATCTATTAAGGTTTGTTGTGACTATTATTTCCAATGCATGGGAATGATGAATTTAAGCATCTTGTCTTACATGAGTTTTTTTGTTAGCAAATTAGACTAACATATCATTGTTAGCATTGTCAATTGTTTATCTAATTTTGTGTATCTAGATTTATTCAGAGTTTTCTGAAAATTTGGCAATTTGGACCGGACGATCATTTTTTGTGGAATCTGACATTTTTATTTTGCAAAATCGAAATGTAACTATGTTTTAAACCCAATTTTGATGGTAGAAATGGTTTCAACACCCTCAAAAACCCTTTCGGCACCCAAAATTACAAAACTTGGCAATTGTAGCCTAGATTTTTTTTTTTTTAAATCAACCGAATTTTATCAAAATCATGCCAGAAAAATTAGCATATTCCAACCCAAATCATAAAAAATTTAGACTATGCGAATTTATTCTTGAAGCTTTGTTAAGAGCGCTTGGGATAGTATAGTCATGATATGTGAGACCTCTTCATAAGTCTTGTTGTTATATCCTCCTTTTATGTTGACTGAGATGTAGTAGACTGGTTAAAGTTTACCACAACCAACTTAGGTTCAATTCCCAATGCATTCCTATATAGGATTGTTGAGGCCTCAATAATCCCCGATTCATTAGACTTGAAGACTCCCTTTCTTTAAAATTAAAATCAAGCCTATTGATATAAGCGTTGATTCCTTGAACTTCATATTTTGAGTTTAAATGATAATCAAATGTTGTTGATTGGGAATAAAATTTATTTTATGCATGTTTTCCTTTCCTATTTTGGTCCACATTCATAAAAGTGTTCTTCAGATGCATTTTTAGAATTTATTTTTCCTTACAATTTTTCTTTTTGGCTTTCATCATATTGTATGTATTATATTTTTTTGTGTTGCACCTCTTGCATTTAATTTCCTTTGACTTGTGTGAAGTGTATGCAACTTTATCTAGACTCACGAAAGCTATTTTACATCCTTAAATGACTTGTAATTATGTTTTAAGAAGAGTTGATCATTTCACCAATTGTTTGGTGTTAGGTGCTCCATAAGTCAATGGAACATTTTCATGGATTAAAATATTTCAAATATTGATGAGTCATGCCAATGAGAGTTAGTTTCCTTGAAGCCTATATAACAAATATTTAAGATGAGGCAACATAATTCACTTCAAATGGAGCATCATTTTAAATGAGACTTGGAATTTCATTAAAAAAGGCTTTGCACAAATTTTGATCTTGAACAAAGATGATGTTTTGACCTCCGAACTGGGATACAAAGATATTTTCAAGGATTGTGGACTTGAATTATGTAACTAAAATAATTTTATTTTATTACCCGCAAGTATGAAAATGTATGGCTAGACTCTCTCACGTACAAGCCAGCTTCCTTCATAGATTATGAACACTACTAATTCTAAATTGAAATCAAACATGTGACCACCTATTTAAAGTTCCTATATACCCTCTACAACATGCAAAAAATGGTTCTTTAATTCATGTTTGTATGAGAAAGTTGTGATCTTTCAATGATTAGAAGCCCAAGACTTTTTCATAACACTAAATTTGGTTTCACTAAATTTGATTTCTTAATATTGGAAGCTATTTTAATTCATTCGACGTCCTTAACTTTGGTTTTTCATTATGTTTAAAAATATTATTTAATTTCTAATTCATGTTTGTGTGTATGTGTGTGGGGGTAAAACTAATTTATAATTCATATTTTAAAATTCAAATGTGTGTGTGGGTGAGTGAGTGAGAGAGAGAGGGGGGGTAAAACTCCTTCCTCATGGGAATGAGGTAATGGCTTCATGTATGGAGATAAATCTTGGTGGATATTTAATATGATAGGGATTCTTAGTGATTTATTTTAGTTTATGGTTTGTTTCATATGAGATATTAATCTCATAATCGTGTATGGTGTGCATATTATTGTTATGGCTTTGTTGTATGTAGCCTTTTAGTTTCCTATTCTCATGGGGTAATTGAGAGGTTTCCTATTTTTATGGAGTAGTTGGGATCATATCCCCAACAACTAGCTCTATTATTGTATTTAGTTGTTATTATTATAGGATATTGGATCCTAAATTGTTGAGGTAGTTTTTCTCATGTAAAATGATAAAAACATGTTCTCTCTTAATGAAATTTTGTTAAATATTTTTTGCTTCACACCTTTGGTGTAGAACTCTACTCATGAATGAGTTTATCCCATACAATTCGTATTAGAGCACTTCCAATCCTATTGTTTCAGTTATGGTTTTAGCTCTTGTATTTATTTTCCTATCCAACTCTAGAATTGGCACTATTGCAATGGGATTTCACTAATTTGGCATCAAACCTTCTCGCTTTGCCATATTTTGAAAATCAATAGTTAGACTAGAGATCATGGGTTCCATGCCTTGGTCACATCCAACTAATGCTAGATTGGGTTTTGTAGGCCACACTCATTTGTTCGAGTAGTAACGTTAGATATCGTAGATTCCACTCTTCAGATATTCATATATGCGTAATCTAATTAGACGTTTTTTAGCACAGTTTACTTCACATATGGTGGACATTGTCATTGGTTTATATCGTTGGATCAGATCGTTGTTGTTATCGATAGTCGTTGCCTCATATCATTTCTATTTATTCTTCTAATATTGCTTAACCCACAAAAAAATCATCATAGTAGACATTTATTTCCATCAAATAAGTTCTTAGTTGTAGAATTATGAGTGTATTATTAGCTAGAAATGCTAAGCTTTAATCCATCAATATTTCATTCCTTCATGTATCCATGTCTTCTCATGTCTCTACCAAGATGTTGCATTCTAATTCCTCATTTTCTTTCTTGTTAGTGAAGTACATAATAAGCCATATGTCTGATGCTTACCTTTTGCAATTCTCTACTTTAAATCTAGTCCAAGACCAAAAGGACAGAAGGAGCATCAATGCTACTAGGGTTTATGATTTTAAGGTCTTATCTCTCTGAGAATATTGAGAATTCTAAGTTCCTTTTTCCCTATGTCGACTTCAATAATTGGATGNAAAAAAAAATATTTTCCTATGTCGTCAAGTAAAGATAGAGGGTATACATCATCAAATTCCACATGGTGCAAAGAATCTCTTTCCAAATCCCTTTTGTTGGAATATTGGACAATACTGAGAGGGTGGGGGTGAATCAGTATTGATAACTTTTAACAATTTAAAACTACTTTTAACTTATTCATTAAAACATAGAATCAACAAGATACACATAACACAACATTTATCGTAGAATCCCAATTGGGAAAAACACAAACACTTTCTATAACTTCAAAATTATATTTACAATTGTTTTTGCAAGCTACAACTTGTTGGAGACACCAATCCCCAAGTTTTTCAGCTACAACTGAAGGATGCTACAACATCCTGGTTTTTTCCTGCTCCAACAAACAAGGATGTTATAACACCCTGTTTTCCATTTACTACTGGAAAGATGCTACAACCCCCTATCATGCTTTCAACCTACCCTAGCACCACCCTACCACCCTAATTTGATCTTTTTCTTCAATTATGTTTATGATTATTCTTCACTTCATTGGTCTCTGTCTTCTCTTGTTATTACATTGGTCTGGATTGCTAAGACATCTTTCTTCCACTTCAAACTTATGTTTAAATACTTCTTTCACCATTTCTTTGAATCGTTGCGTCTTTTCATCATCGTGTCCCTTCATTAAAACCTTTTCACCAATGCATCTCTTAATTATGGAAACGTGTCTTTTCATGAACTGGTGCAAAACAACTTGAACCCTTGTTTTGGCAGACCTATAAATTTGTCTTCAAACACCTTTTAGGATAAATAAGACCATGGTCAGATGCACACAGCAACAAGATACATCTTTATGGTATCATAATTTTTATCAGTTTCCTACAAAATATGGTGGGCATTTTACTAGGGAAACTTAGACTGATTTTTCAATACTTAGTCAATTTTCAGCAAATTTCCCAAAACAATCCGAAACATAATTTTGGCAGACCTGTAACTTTTTCTTCAAACACATTTTAGGGGAACTGAGAACATGGTCATATGCAAACATCAACAAGATAAAACTTGATGGTCCCATATAATTTTGCTTAGTATCCTACAAAATATGGTGGGAATTTTATTGAGGCCACTTAGGTAGATTTACTAGAACTAAAACAGTTCAAATCATGCCAGAAAACGCTTTTGGCAGACTAATAACTTCACCTTCAGAGACTGTCTTGACTAACCAATCATATTATTATATGCACAAGGCAACAATCTAGATGTATATATCCTCAAAATCATTTAATTCATCAAAAACAAAAGATGGCATGTATTTTACAGAGGGCCCTTAGGAAGACTAAGAAGAATTTTCAGAGTTTCAACAAGAGTTTCAGCAAGTTGCCATACTTTTACAGAATGGTGTCAAACTATACCAATGACTTCGTGAGAGGAATAAAACACCATCATATGACTTTGCAACCTCATCAAACATGCCATATTCTATTTCATCACTTCCTTTTTTATTCCTTTGTCATTAATGAACTCTGATTTTCTTATACTTAGTCAATTTTTAGAGTTTCAGCAAGTTGCCATTTTTTTACAGAATGGTGCCAAATTGTAAAAATGACTTCATGAGAGCACTAGAAAATCATCATATGACTTTTCAACCTCATCACACATGTCACATCATCATACATTTCATTTCATTTTCTTTGTCATTAATGAACTATTTTGACATTAGTGGTGACCATACTCAACATTCTCCCCTTTGGCATGGATGGCAACAACTCTTCAATATTCTCCCCCTTTGACATTAATGACAAAGGTCTCATTTTGACATCTACCCCTATCAAAATGTCTCCCCTTGACATAATCCCTTTTTATTTTTTCTATATCTATTGTAGGGATATTACTCCCAAATTTTGTATAATATGTTCAAATGCTTCTTTGGGTAGTGGCTTAATGAATATATTAGCTATATGTTCCCTTGTATCAACCTATTCCAGTTACACCACCTTTTGTGATAATTGATCCCTCAAAAAGTGATATTGTATAGGGATGTGCTTTGTCTTGGAGTGCATAACAGGGTTTTTTGATATGTTTATGGCACCTGTATTGTCACAATTTATCACTATTGGATTCTCATACTTTACAAGTAAGTATTCCAATGTCTGTTTCATCCAAATGATTTGAGTGCAACATGATGCAGCAACAATGTATTCATCTTCTGTTGTAGATAGTGCAATGGACGAATGTTTCTTGCTTAGCCATGATACCAAACAGTCTCCCAAGTAGAATCTTGCTCCATTGGTATTATTTCGGTCATCAACACTTCCTGCCCAATCTGCATTAGTGAATGCTTTTAAAGTGAAGTCTTGACCTCTTGGGTTCCATAAACCATACTCTATAGTACCTTTCAAATATTTGAGAATTGTTTTTCACTCTTGTCACATGTGTTTATTTGGGAGTTGATTGGAATATAGCAACCAATCCTACAGCTTGCATCACATCCGGTTGTGTAGCTGTCACATATAGCAAGATTCCTATCATAGATCTATACATGGTATGATTACTTCCAATGACTCATCATCCTTACTTAACTTACAATCAGTGACCATAGGTGTACTAACAAGCTTAGAATCTTCCAACTTAAACTTCTTAAGCATGTCTTTAACGTACTTGGTTTGAGTGATGAAGATCCCTTTGTCTAAATTGAGAAAATTGTAATCCTAAGAATAATGTTAATTTACCCAACATTGATATTTCAAACTCCTTCTTCATTTCAGAGGAAAAATTTTCACTTAGCATTTGTAGATCGCTTCCAAATATAATATCATCCACATAAATAATTATAATTATCATATCCTTGTCTTCAAACTTTTATGAAGAGATTACTATCAGTGACCCCTCTTTTATATCCTTGTTGCTTCAAGTAGCTATCTATTCTTGAAAACCATGCCCTTGGGGATTATTTGAGACCACAGATTGTCCTCTTCAGTTTGCAAACATAGTCCTCCTTTTTTGATAAGAGGAAACCTTAATGTTGTTCAATATAAACTTCCTATTCTAGCTTCCCATTCAAAAATGCATACTTGACATCCATTTGATATACTTTGAAGTTTCTATAACATGAATATGCCAAAAACATTATGATTGCTTCAAGTCTTGCTATAGGGGTAAAGGTTTCTTCAAGGTCAATACCTTCCACTTGAGAATATCCCTTACACACTAGTCTTGCTTTGTTTCTTATCACTTGACCATCTTCATTAAACTTGTTTTTGAAGACCCATTTTGTCCCTACAATATTTTGCTTTTAGGTCTTGGGAAAAGTTCCCAAGTTTGATTCTTCTCAATTTGATCCAACTCTTCATTCATGGCCTTGATCCAATCATCATAGTTGTTGGCTTCTGCAAAGTTCTTAGCTTCCACGACTAATAGTAAGGCTTGTTCATTAAGCAATAGTTTCCTTCTTATACTGAAACTCCCCTTGAGTATATGATCCCTTCTAATGCTAATTTTAGGGTTCTCTTCTAAGTCATGAGAGATTTTTAAAAAGACATTCTTTTTTAGTTCCACTATCATCATTATATTCTTCTTCATCATCTCCATTGATGTATTCTTTTACATCTTCATCTTGTTTTTCATCATAATGGATGTCATTCTTATCTACAAAAATATCGTATTTGGAAACTTCATTGATGCTTGGAATCTTTGTAATCTAACTTTCTTATCCACATATTTCCATGAGGTACCCTATTCACAAATCTTTGATTTCTTTTTCTTCTCAAACCTTGATCTTTTCTCTTAATTCTACAATCAACATCCTTGTGACCAAACGTGTGCAACAATGACAATATCCATAGAATGTTCTTTTATATTTGGGGAATCTTTGATCTTTCTGCTTCACAACTTCCTTCTTCTTCCGTCCCTTCCTTTGTTTTTGAACCTCTATTGTAGCCTTATTTTATGTCGGACTTACCCTCTTACATTCTCTAGCCATATGTCCAAAATTAGTAGAAGAGTAACAATGGTCGATAAATATCTGCTTGTACTTGCTTGTCATTGGTATTCTAGGCATCATATTAGTTATATATTTATTATGAGAGGAGGGAGCATATTTATGACTACCCTTCTTTCCAATTGGATCCATAATTGCAACAACATAACTCTTCTTGTTATATCCTAATCCATCTTTGCCACTTAGTGGTATTTTGCCACTTAGGATGCCATCTAGAATATTTGAGTTGTTCTCAAACTTTGACTTAATAGATTCTTCATCATCCTTCTTTTTAAGCTAAATAATCGTTGTCTTAAGTCTTTCAGAGTCTTGTGTTTTAGTCCTTTCTCTAAAATTCTCATTAGTGGTCTATTGATATTTATCCTCTTTACTTCTCCCTTTAATTTATCAACTTCTTTTTTTAATCTCTCGACCTCTTTCATGCTAACCATCGCTTATTGTCTTGAATTGTGAAGCTCTTCTTGGAGGGTCTTGACTTCCTCTTCTTTTGATTTCTACTCTTCTTTGTATTTTGACAATTGTTCTTTCAAATATTTGTTCCTTCTTCCAAAATTTTCAATTTGCTCAAGAGCACTTATGAGTTTAGCCTCTAGGTCCACCTCTCCTTCTATATCTGATTCATCATCTGAAGTTTGAGTTTCTATTCCCATGAATAAAATTTATTCATTTTCACTTATCTCTTCATCTTCATCGACTTCCATGGAAAAGAAGTTTTTCTTCTTTTTATTAAATTTCTTCTTGTATATAGTTTTACTCTTCTGATCTTTCTTATGACTACAAGGTTCTTCATCATCTGAGTTCTTTGACTAGTTCTTGGGTAAATCTTAAGATTTTTTTGACTGTTTTGTAGCTTTAAATGTTGCCTCTTTTCTTTATGGTCCATTTTGTTTTGTTCTCATCTCATGGGCAGTGAATATCCCATGTAGCTCATCCACTGTAAAAATTCAAGATCATCTCGATCTTCTACAATATATACTTTTGGGTTATATCTTATTGGTATGGTTCTTAGTACTTTTTCAACTACCTCTTTCTCCTTTATTTCTCCTCCCAGACCTTTAATAGCATTGACAATTTCATCTACTCTAAGAAGATAGTCTGCAATATTTTCTTCTTCCATCTTTAGACTTTCAAAATGTCATTTTTATGTTTGAAGTTTTGGATTTTTTTTACTTTGGAAGCCCCTTCATAAGCAATTTTTAATTTCCCAAGCATGTTTGGTTATCTTACATTACATGACTTTAACAAACACTGAATATGCTAATCCTTCCAAAATTACATTCAAAGCTTTTGCATTGGATTCATATTCATCTAGTTCATCTCTATATGTAGGTAGGTTGTCTGGTATTTTATACTATTTTTCAACAGAACTCCAAATTTTGCATTGAAGAGACACTAGGAGGCATCTCATTCTTACACTCCAAAATGCATAATTATTTCCTGTAAATAATGGAGTTCCATTAGCAGCTAACCCTTCTTGATGACCCATAGTGGTTTTTAATAGGATCTTCCTTCTAGTGGTTTAGAATGTAGTGAAGGATCCTGCTCTGATACCAATTGTTGGAATATTGGACAATACTGAGAGGGGGGTGTGACTCAGTATTGATAACTTTTAACAATTTAAAACCACTTATAACTTATTCATTAAAACACATAATCAGCAAGATACACACAACACAACATTTATCATGGAATCCCAATTGGGAAGCCATAAACACTTTATATAACTGCAAAATTATATTTACAATTGTTTTTGCAAGCTACAACTTGTTGGAGACACCAATCCCCAAGTTTTCCAGCTACAACACCCTGGTTTTTGCCTGCTCTAACAGACAAGGATGCTACAACACCCTGTTTTCTAGCCATTACTAGAAGGAGGCTACAACCACCTTGCAGGTTTGCAGCCTACCCTAGAACCACCCCACCACCCTAATTTGATCTTTTTTCTTCAATTATGTTTATGATTATTGTTCACTTCACTGGTCTTTGTCTTCTCTTGTTGTTACATTGATCTGGATTGCCGAGACATCTTTCTTCCACTTCGAACTTATGTTTAAATACTTATTTCATCATGTCTTTGAACCATTGTGTATTTTCATCACAGTGTCCCTTCATTAAAACCTTTTCACCAATGCATCTCTTCATTACGAAAACTTGTCTTTTCATGAACTAGTGCAAAACATCCTGAAACCCTGTTTTTGAAGACTTATAACTTTGCCTTCAAGCACCTTTTAGGAGAAATAAGACCATGGTTAGATGCACACATCAACAAGATACATCCTAATGGTCTCAGATTATTTTTATCACTTTCATACAAAATATGGCAAACATTTTACTAGGGCAACTTAGACCGTTTTTCAATACTTAGTCAAATTTTAGCAAATTTCCCAAAAGAGTCTGAAACCTCATTTTGGCAGACATGTAACTTTTTCTTCAAACATGTTTTAGAGGAACTGATACCATGGTCATATGCAAACATCAACAAGCTAAAACCTGGTGGTATCTTATAATTTTTATCAGTATCCTACAAAATATGGAGGGCATTTTATTGAGGTCACTTAGGCAGATTTACCAGAACTGAAACAGTGCAAATCATGTTAGAAAGCACTTTTGGTAGACTAATAACTTCACATTGAGAGACTGCCTTGACAAACCAATCATATGGTTATATGCACTAGACAACAATCTAGATATCTATATCCTCAGAATCATTTAATTCATCAAATACAGAAGATGGCATGTATTTTACAGAGGCCCCTTATGCACATTAAGAAGAATTTATACAGTCAAAATTTGAGAGTTTCAGCAAGAGTTTCAACAAGTTGCCATACTATTACGGAATGGTGTCGAATTGTAACAACGACTTCATGAGAGGACTAGAACACCATCATATGACTTTGCAACCTCATCACACATTCCACATGCCACGCCATCACTTCCTTTCTTATTCCTTTGTCATTAATGAACTATGATTTTCCTATAGTTAGTCAATTTTCAGAGTTTCAATAAGAGTTTCAGCAAGTTGCCATTTTACAGAATGGTGTCAAATTGTAAAAATGACTTCATGAGAGCACTAGAACATCGTCATATGACTTTGCAACCTCATCACACATGTCACATCATCATACATGCCATGTCATTTACTTTGTCATTAATGAACTCTTTTGACATCAATGGAAACCATACTCAACACCTTTACTCGTCCTTTTAAAAGAAACATTATTCTAAAGGATATTTTCATATGAAGGAGTCTAAACAAGTGGCGATTTCACCTTTCTGGCGATTTTTTTATTGGAATCCAATTTTTTTTTAAAATTGGATTTTTGTTATTCAAAACATGATTTTGAATGTATAAAATGATTCAGAGCCTTGAATACCCCCAAGCATCTCGATTAAGCAATTTTAACACTGCTTTCTAAGAAATTAAAAAATTCTTCCTAGATTCTGTCAAAATCCTACCGGGAAACACTATTAGAAAGAGGAAAAATTGTCACCCATTTAGACTACTCTTTTCATATGTTGTTGTGGGGACTTTTGACCCTAGAGAAAGGGATTCTTTGTAATTTCCAATATATTTTCAAATAACATTAGTTTTTTATATATCGTATCATTGACCTTTCTATCCTAGCTACATTAAGTTGTTATATATTGGATCAGTGGCCTTTCTATCCTATCTGAAATGATGCACACATGAGCTACTTGCTAATATAATGGCATAAATCACCAAAATCACCACCATGATAGCCAAGAAGGTTAACAATATCATTGGGAATAAGTCATCTCCCCATCAATGATGGTTCACTCAACTCCAAAGTGCTTGATAGATGGATTTTGGACTTGGGTATCTGGTTCAAGTACAACAAAATCATTAACGATGACAAAGTTTTGTTTGCCAAGTTAAGGCTCGTAGTTATTTTTGAAATGCTTGTTAAACATGTGACAAATCAAGGCCCTATAACCACTTGACCTAGGCTCATGGAAGTGATCAATCTCGCCTTTTACCTTTCCAATTATAAACAATACATGTTGGTAAAGTGGCTTCATTTGCATCAAGGGTTCAACATGTTCATTCAAGAATACATCCTTTAATGCAACAAGTTGTGGATTCTTCTTAGCATCACTTATTCGATTGACAAACTTGTTCTAAAACACAAAAGTTGTTTGCAACAATAGTTGTACTAGGAGATGAAGTACATGACATCGCCATTATCTACATTACATATAATCAAGCCCAAATCACCATAGAAACATTCTTCTTCTTCCTCCTTCATGAAAGGCAATAGTGCAACCACAAAGTTCTCCTTCTACAACTCATCATTCTTCTTCTTCATGTTCTCCTTCTTCTTTTGATGCCAATAAAAATGGAAAACTATGTCAATATTGTAATAAAAGAGGACACGAGAAGTCTAAATGCTTTAAACTAAAGAATAAATCATTGTTTGTATCATATCAAGAATGAGTATTGATGCTCCTCTCGAGACTTAGAGTAATGATAGGACTTATGTAGAGTTGAAAGGTCAGGTCAATAAGGTTACATTGATTCACAATCATCTTGTTCTAAGGGGTTGTGATAGTGTGTTCATCATTGTTCATAACTTATGGGTTTTTATTGTGTTGTAGTTTTATGACTGACATTTTGGGTGGACACTCCACTGATCTTTAGGGAATCAATATGAAGTTGCTTTAGGATAGAAAAGTAGCTTCATATTTCCCACCCCACATCATTTTCATGTGGATGACAAAGTGTGGTTTCATTTGGATAAACATCGGTTTGAAGACAAAGCATATAGTAAGGTCAAACTTATCCGATATGGCCCCTACTCAATCATCCAACAAAAGTCTGGGAATTATTTATGCCTTGATCTTCCATCTCACTCAAGAATCCATGATGTTGTCAATGTTGACTTGCTCAAGCCCTATCATGTGTTGACATTGGAGACTAATATCATACTAGTTAGCCTACATATATTATTCTAGATTTCCATCTTCAACTTGTTGCAGATCATGATTTTGACACAATGACTCACTAGACTCGTCAAGGATCCACCATGTCTTATCTTGTTCCTTTGCAAGGTAAGATCCTGCATCAGTGTCATTGGATTTACTAGAATTAGATGCATCACCACTTTCCCTCTCTCCTAAAAGCATTGGAGGCTATTGCTTCTCTTGTTGGAAGAATGATAGGGATTCTTAGTGATCTATTTTAGTTTATGGTTTGTTTCATATGAGATATTAATCTCATAATCTTATTGTATGGTGTGCTTATTATTGTTGTGGTTTTGTTGCACATAACCTTTTAGTTTCCTATTTTCATGGACTAGTTGAGAGGTTTCACATTATTATGGAGTAGTTGGGATGTTATCCCCAAGAACTAGCTATATTATTGTATTTAGTTTCTATTATTTAGGATCATGCTTCCTAGTTTGTTAGTTAGTGTTCCTCATGTAAAGCTATAAAATCTTGTTCTCTCTTAATAAAATTCAATCAAATATTTTGTGCTTCCCGCTACTTTTGGTGTAGCACTCTACCTAGTATAACTAATTAAAAAAGAGTTAATCATTCATGTATAAAAAGAATAAAATCTACCAATTATACAATCTGAACACCTTATATTTATATTTTTTTTTAGAAAATGTGGCTCATCATTCATAACATTTATTACAAAGGACTCCACAAGAGCATCATGTCACTTACAAGAGTAGAACCTAGGTGGGGAGGGTAACATTCATTCCTCCCAACCACCCAAGCTACATCCATTTGACACCTTATATTTATATTTACTATTATAACACTTCCAACAAAATTTTGAAAAAAATAACAAAACTTTGAATTTTTTTTGATAAAAAAAAAACATCCAAATAATCTTAAAAATGAAAAAAAAGAAGTCCAAATGATTTCCGATCCGTGCAAATGGTCTTGCAAATAGGTCAATCTCTTATTAATATTCTCATATCATATTCAAATTAAAAAACAAATAATTCTAAAAAATAATTAAATTTTAAAATTTCCTAACGCCTACAAATTCGATTCTGGTGCAAGGAAATAAACGCATATCAACGCACACCAGCTCCACACACATGTTCTGATCATATCATATCCATTAGACGTTCATCGGAAAACATGAGGGCAGCGGTTCCATTCCCGCGCCTTCTGATCCTCAAACCCGTCAACACCCCACAATGCAGACGCCTTCACACCGTCAAGGCCTCCCAGACAGCTACAGAACCGTCAAAACTCAATACAAACCACGGCGCCTGCTCAGAAATTCTCCGCATAAGGAACTCTCTGTTGTCTAGAGAACGAACGGCTGTAGAAATCACGGAAGAATACCTCACTCGATTGCAACAGACGGAACCCTACGTCAAGAGCTTCCTGTACGTGTCGGACAAAGTGTTGGCGGACGCAGAGGAAATTGACAGAAGGCTCGGGAGAAACGAGGACGTCGGCCCTCTGGTAGGCGTCCCCGTTGCCGTCAAGGATAATCTGTGCACTAGGGACATGCCGTCAACTGGAGGATCCAGGGTTTTGGAGGGTTACCGTCCTCCCTTTGACGCTACAGCCGTGTCGAAATTGCGTCAGAGTGGCGCCCTGTTGATTGGCAAAACAAACCTCGATGAGTTTGGGATGGGAAGCACCACAGAAGGCTCAGCATTCCAGGTTCTGGTTCTACTCTTTTACACTGAGGATTATTAACATTAATTTAACATTAATTTTCAGTTCTTATTATTTTCTTTATTAATTTCATACTATGAACTATTTACATTATTTTAAATTTCTTACAATTTGTATGGATTATTTACGTTATTCTAAAATTCTTACAATCTTTATGGATTATTTACATTTTTTTTTAGTTCTTATTATTTTCTTTATTAATTTGAAGCACCACAGAACGCTCAGCATTCCAGGTTCTGTTTCTACTCTTTTACACTAAGGATTATTTACATTAATTTTCAATTCTAATTATTTTCTTAATTAGTTTTTTTTTAACCAAAACAATTAGTTTTTGTTTTATTACTAAAGAATAGATTGGGCCTTCACCCAATTACATCTGTTCAGCTAAAATCAGTACCTTACATCCAAAACATCTCTTTTCAAAACTAAGGAATGGGATGCATTAAACAAGGACCTTCTTTCACACTTAGCATTCCTGGAGGAAGAAGGCAGCCCTGATTTACTTTGAAATCTGCCAGCTTGTTCAAATCACGAAGAATACGATAAGAGATGACTGACACACAATCTATCAAAATGAAATGCAACCTTTGCATGGTCACATTCAGACTGCGATTATTGAACATAGAATCATAATTTAAAACTTTAATGATGATTTCAGAGGCTCCAAAAATTTGCAAGTTGTTATGTCCTGCTGCCTTTGCAAGTTGACATGCTTTTAGAAGTGCATATAATTCTGCTCGGTTATCTGAAAGTTGACCTACTCCCCTGCTGAAGCTTGTTTCTAACTTTCCCCCTGGATAGAAAATCAAGCCCTCTGCCTTGGCTTTCCCCAGTTTTCCTTTGACGCTCCATCAAAGAAGATTGAGACTTTATTTTTCATTTGCCACCATTCTGAAAATTTCTTTTCTGAAATTCTAACCTGCCAAAATGGTTTAATAACAGGCCTACTTGATCCCAACTGAATTTTATCCACTTGCAACGAACCAAGCCATTTATGCTCCACTTCTAATTTAATTTCATCAATTTGATAGTTTCCCATTGCTTCCAAAAGAAATGCCTTAGCTTTTGATGCTACAATTTCTGGTTTCGAGATTTTGTTGTTGAAGATCGGATCATTTCTAGCCAACTAGATTTTCCACCAAATAAATTTTGGAATGGCTTGCCATATTTTCCTCCATGCGTGACTGGATGGGAGAGCACCAGGATACCTTGATTGCCAATTTTTAAAAAGAATGACAGGTTCATAAATTAAAGGATCACAAGAATAAGGTAGTCCACGCCGGAAATGTGCCCAGACATTCTGAGCTAAAATGCATCCAACAAAAATATGAGCTGAAGTCTTAGCAGCTTGATGACATAAACAACATATATATGGTCCTAAGAATCCTCTTTTTGACAATTTTTCTCCGGTTAAGAGTTTCTGATGCATGAGAGTCCAAATAAAAAAATTAATTTTTGGAATGCTAGGAAGATTCCACACCATCTTCCAAAAAGCTGCGTTGAGAGATCCCTGGGAAGTCAACGAACTGCTTTGCGTTGCAGACTGTAACAACATGAATCCATTAGCCACAGAGTATGACCCAGAAGAGCCCCATCCCCATGTGTCTTTGCAAGAAAGGTGAATGGGAGCCTTGCCAGACAAATTATCCATCAACGATTTTTGCTGAGCATGAAAAGAAGGGAGGTCGCGTTCTGGCAGATTGGGAAGGGACCACGCATCCCAGTTTCCAGCTGGATCCCATAAAATTATATTAGACAATTTGTAAACTCCTTTATTAATCAACCAACTCTTAATCTCATTAATTGATATAATAGAGTTTAGAGGAACGTTTCCATTGATTTTGTCATCCCATAGAAAAATTTGTCTGCCATTACCAGGAATTTGATATAGATGCTGAGTGAAAAATTCAAGACTTTTCCTGCATAAATTCTAGATGATAGAGCCTTTAGGAGTATTTGCCATTTGAAGATTTCTTAGAGTTCCTTCGTGAAGGTATTTTTGCCAGAAAATTTGACTCACCAGATGCTTTTTATTAGAAAATAGTTGCCAAAGTAATTTACCTCCCATTGCTAAATTAGACAATCCTGGGTCTTTGATTTGCAATCCTCCTTCAAGAGTAGGTCTTTTTTCAATTTCCCAATTAACCAGATGCATGCGATTCTGATTTTGTTTCCCACCTCTCCAAAGGATGCCTCTGATCAATTTGGATATCTGATCCATGATCGCTTTTGGTGCCAGAAGAAGAGATGATTGGTAAATAGGAAGAGCTGAGAGAACTGACTTGATCAATATAAGTTTCCTTGCCTTCGTAAGCCAATGGCCACCCCACGAGACAATCTTTACTTTTATCTTGCTAATGATTTCCAATCAGAGAGAAGGGTTGTTTTGTCCTAGGGTTAATGGAAGACCCAAATATTAAACCTTGTCCTTGTTGAATTATTGTAACTTTGAAGTGTATTTACTTATTACCCCGATGTTCCTATCGGGAGAATCATTTGTATTTTAGTGTACCTCGATGTTCCTATCGGGAGAACCACTGAGAGTCATAGGGAAAATGTTGATGTATTTGTAACTTCGGAATGTATTCACTTGTATATTTTATGTATTGTACCCCGATGTTCCTATCGGGAAGTATCTGTAATGTAATTGAGTCATGTCATACCCTGATGTTCCTACTGGGAGAATCAATAATGTAAACAAGTCATGTAAAGTCAATGAGGTTAACCCTCTGTTGTAAGTCGGGGCATTAGTCTCCACAATTGAGTTAAGGTTAACCCTCCTTGTTGATCGGAGGGCAAAGTCCTCACAGTTGTGGGGCACGAGGGTTATTAGACTCTCCTAGAGAAGTCGGCCCTGGTAAGTAATTGTTAAGTGAGGCCGACTTGTTGGAGTGGACATTGAGTGAACGAAAGAATAAAAATAGTGAGCCTCTCTATTTATTACACACGCTCACTCAACTGGGGCGCATGAGTGAGAGAGGAGAAGCTCTCTCAAGTGAGAGAGAGAGAACAGCTGTTGGAGATCATCTTTTATGTCTTTGGGTTTTACTGCTGCCATTGGTGCTCATTCTATCTTTGAGGAAGTTGCGGGGTTTTCTCCTTTATGGTTTCCCCGAGGAAAATTCTTTGTGTCTCTTGTCTCTTGTGATTTTTGCTGTGCATGTTATTTCTTTTAGATAAGATCCTAGATCATATTGTATAAATAATAAAAAACTAACAGAAAACCCCTCCGTTGTAAGTCGGGTCATTAGCACCCCAATTAATATATTATTAAGCTATTTTTGAACTCCTAGAGAAGTCGACCCAGTCAATTCTAGTGGGGCCGACTTGTTGAGTGAATTTTCAAGTGAACGGAAGAATATAAATAGAAGTGAGGCTCCTCTCACTTCTACACACTCACTCACTTGTGTAGCGCATAAGAGAGAGAGAGAAGCAGTAGCTGCAAGGAGGAGAAGGATTAGTCTGGGGTTTTACCTTTTATCTTTTGGTCATCTATATTGAGGAAGCTTTTGCTGGGTTTTTCCCTGGATAAATCTGTGTTGATCTTGTGATACTGTTTCTTTCAGTGATCCTGTTTATATGCTTTTGTTATGAAATTAAAATTGAATATTGATGATCTAGCTTAGCATATATGGAGTTTTAAAATGGTATTAGAGCTAACCTAAATAGGACAACTTTCACAAGAGAAAAAAGCTCTCTCTCTCTCCCCGACAAGAAATTAGGGTTGGGGAAAAAAATTGAGTTTTGGAAAATTGCTTGCATGGAAAGTTGCGCCCTCCCAAGGTGCATCTTTTGAGCCAGGAATCGAAGTTTTTGGAGTAGTAGATCTCTCGGAAAGTCAAACCCTAGTTCGATAGCTGCACCATAAAATTGCTGGAAGCTGTAGTGCTGAATCTCGCAAGTCAGATTTGAAAGGTGAAGACTTGAGATCTCCAGAAACCAAGCACACCAGTCAACTCGCCTCAGTCAAGCGCATCTCTTGGTAATATCAGTTTCTCATTTTCCAGATTTTCAATTTTTTGTAATCTTCTGTCAAGATGGCCCCAAGCACCAAGCTTGAGGACAAGCTAGAAGGCATAGAGAATTACAGAGCATGGAAATACAGAATTGGTCTCATTCTCAGGGAGAATGATCTTGAAAAGTATATCAAGGAAGAAGTTGCAGAACCTAAAGAAGCTGATGCCAAGGAGAAGCACAACAAGGATTTGATCAGGACACAGAGGATTATTGTTGACTCTATCAAGGATCACTTGATCCCTCAAGTGTCATCCAAGAAGACTCCAACTGAAATGTATGATGCCTTAGCAAGAATGTATGAAGGAAGAAACATCAACAGAAAGATGAAACTAAGAGCTCAACTGAAGAGCACCAAGATGAGTCATGGAGAATCCATCCAGGACTATTTCACAAGGGTCTCCCAGTTCAAGGAACATCTAGAAGCTATTGGAGACAACCTTGATGAAGATGAGTTGGTTATGACTGCTCTCAATGGTCTCACTAGACCTTGGCAGTCATTCATCCAAATGGTGTGTGCTAGAAAGGAAAGCATGAAGTTTGATATTGTATGGAAGACTGTATTCAAGAGGAGGCTAGAGTGGCCAATAGAGAAGCACTACTGAAAGAAGATGATCAAGCCCTAGCCACTCATACCAAGAGAAGAAGAAGTCAACCTAACTTCAAGAAGAGAAACCACAAGGAGTATCAACCTCCCAGAAAGTTCCAGAAGACAAGAGAAAGTCTCCCCGATAGGGACTACTCCGACTTTCAATGTTTTCACTGTGATAAGATAGGACACATTGCCAGAAATTGTCCTTTGAAGAGACAAGATTACAAGAAGAGAAACAACAACAACAAAAGGCATCATGCACATTTAGCTGAAGATGAGGATGAAGAAGAAGAGGAAGAACCTCAAAGGAAGCAAGCAAGAGAAGAAGATGCAGAAAAGTATGTACTATTCTCTGCATTCTCTGGGTCTGTAACACCTGGGGAAGACACTTGGCTTATTGACAATGGTGCTTCAAAGCACATGACGGGACAAAAGAAAACCCTGTCCAAACTTGAAGAAAAGAACTCTCCTCAAAAGGTATCTCTAAGAGATGACTATCAATATCCAATCAAAGGAATCGATGAAACAAACTACAAGCTTGATCCTGGAAATCCCCTGAAGATGAAGGAAGTTCTATATGTACCAGGTCTGAAGAAGAATTTACTTTCTATCTCAGCTTTAGATAAGAAAGGATTCAAAGTTGCATTTATAGATGGCCAAGTACTCATGTGGCCCAAATGAAAACCAATTGAAGATGCAGTTGTAATCGGTGAAGAAGAAGGTGGCCTGTATAAACTCAAGGGACATTCAGAAATAACCCTTGTTCATGAGTCCACTAACCCTAGTGAACTGTGGCATAGAAGGCTTGCCCACATCAATTACAAAGCACTACCTCATGTGAACAAGGTAGTGACGGGATTACCAGACTTGAAGATCAACCATGAAGGCATTACCAGACTTGAAGATCAACCATGAAGGCATTTGCAAAGGATGTGCGAAAGGGAAGAATATCAAGAATCCATTTCCGAAGAGTGAAACAAAAACCAAAGGTACGTTAGAGTTGATTCACTCAGATGTATGTGGTCCAATGTCCTCCACAACTTTGAGTGGTTTTGAATATTATATTACCTTTATTGATGACTATTCAAGAAAGACATGGATTTACTTCTTGAAAGCAAAGAGTGAGGTGTTTGAGAAATTCAAGGAATTAAAAGCCTTGATAGAGAATCTTTCAGACAAGAAGATAAAGACACTCCAATCAGACAATGGCGGAGAGTACACTTCGAAAGAGTTTGAAGCTTTTTGTAAAGATGCTAGAATCAAGAGGGAACTAACTACTCCCTACAATCCTCAGCAAAATGGTGTTGCGAAAAGAAAGAATAGAACCATCATGGAAGCAGTGAAGAGAATGATATATGATCAAGATCTTCCAATACATCTATGGGCGGAAGCAGCAAGAACTGTTGTCTATGTACAAAATAGAATATCTCACAGTGCTCTTGGATTCAAGATTCCAGAAGAGATGTTCACGGGAAAGAAGCCTGAGGTAAGTCACCTCAAGATATTTGGTTGTCCAGTATATGTTTATATATCGAAAGAGAAAAGAACCGAGTTGGACCCCTCCAGAAAGAAGGGGATATTTGTTGGATACTATGAAGTGTCCAAGGCATTCAAAATTTACATTCCTAGATTCCATCACATGGAAATCAATAGAGATGTAACATTCGATGCAGAAGTAGCTCTCAAGAAATCCAGAAAGTGCCAACATGAAGAAGTGTATGAGGAAGATGCACCTCCCAGAAATGTAGAGGCTACATTCCTCCCCGAAGATGAAGCACCTGAAGATTATGATATGACGGAACCACAAGAACCTCCTACGTTGGAGATATTTGTAAGAGAAAGCTTGCTTGGGCAAGAGAAATTATACAAGAAGTAGAAAGATATGGAGCTCCTGAAGGCTCCGCAAGGATAAGTAAGAAGCCTAAGACATTTTCCAACTATGTATCTTTGATGTGTGATCTTGTAGATCAAGAACCCACGAACTATGAAGAAGCTGTACAAAAGAAAGAATGGGTAGAAACAATGACGGAAGAGTATCAGTCCATAATGAAAAATGATGTTTGGGATATAGTTCCCGAACCAGAAGGCAAGAGTGTGGTATCCTCCAAATGGATCTACAAGATAAAACATGCAGCTGACAGAAGTATAGAGAAGTACAAGGCAAGATTTGTGGCTAGAGGTTCCTCTTAGAAAGAGGGAATTGATTATGAAGAAACATTTGCACTAGTAGCACGGTATACTTCGATTAGAGCTATCATGGCACTTGCATCCATGATGAAGTGGGACTTACACTAGATGGATGTGAAGACAACCTTCCTGAATGGTGTGATTGAAGAAGAAGTATACATAGAACAACCACAAGGATTTGAAGTTGAAGACAGACGGACTCACGTATGCAAATTGAAGAAGGCCCTGTATGGCCTGAAGCAAGCTCCTAGAGCTTGGTATGGAAGGATAGATAGTTTCCTGATGAGCTTGGACTTTACCAAGAGTAAAGCCGATCCTAACCTTTACTACAAGGTTATAGAAGATGAACCTGTCATACTATTACTATATGTGGATGATTTATTTTTGACAGGGAATGAGAAACAGATTGTAGAATGCAAGAAGAAGCTCGCTGAAGAATTTGAGATGAAAGACCTTGGGTTAATGCATTATTTCCTAGGTCTGGAAGTATGGCAAAATTAAGAAGGAATCTTTCTCAACCAGGGAAAGTATGCAGTAGAGATATCGAAAAGATTCGATATGTTGGAATGCAAAGCCATGGCCACACCCATGGATTCCAACTTGAAGCTATTAGCTAATGACTCCTCAGAGCTAGTATATGTGACTCAATACAGACAGATTATTGGGTCGTTGATGTATCTAACAAATACCAGACCAGACATTTGTTTTGATGTGAACACCTTGAGTCAGTATCTAGTTCAACCTAGACGTGTTCACCTGGTAGTTGCAAAACATGTGATGAGATATCTGAAAGGAACTATAGACTTTGGTCTATACTACGATGGAAACCATGATTACAGATTGTATGGCTATACTGGAAGTGTCTCAGATAGAAGAAGCACATCAGGTGGATGCGATAGTCTGGGGTCTGCTATGATTTCATGGTTTAGCAGGAAACAACCCAGTGTTGCTCTTAGCATTGCTGAAGCAGAATATATAGCAGCTTGCTTTGCTAGTTGTGAAGTCATATGGCTTTGGAAGCTGATGTCAGGTTTATTCAACCTGGAGTTGGATACCACCGTGATTCTATGTGATAACCAAAGTTGTATAAAGATGTTGGAGAACCCAGTGTTCCATGATAGATCAAAGCACATAGAAATCCGATATTTCTACACTCAAGATATGATACAGAAGGGAGCCATAAAGCTCCAGTATGTGAGTATTGATGAGCAAGTTGCTGATGCGTTGACAAAGCCTCTGTCTCGGATAAAGTTCGAACACTTTCGAGACAAGCTTGGTGTTGTCCGTAAAGACCTTCCTCGAAAGGGGGAGCAGTTGAAGTAGGATTGTATCATCCCTGGGCACCTGCCCTAAAGTGATCCGGTGACTTCAGTCTTCGAGAATGAAGTGGGATTGTATCATCCTTGGGCACTTGCCCTAAAGTGATGCGGTGACTTCAGTCTTCGAGAATGAAGCGGGATTGTATCATCCTTGAACTTTTGTTCAGAACAGATCTGGTGACTTTGGTACTCAAGAACGTGGTAGGATTGTATCATCCTTGAACTTTTGTTCAGAACAGATCCGGTGACTTCGGTACTCGAGAACGTGGTAGGATTGTATCATCCTTGAACTTTTGTTCAGAACGGATACGGTGACTTTGGTATTCGAGAACGTGGTAGGATTGTATCATCCTTGAATTTTTGTTCAAAACGGATCTGGTGACTTCGGTACTCGAGAATGTGGTAGGATTGTGTCATCCTTGAACTTTTGTTCAGAACGGATCCGGTGACTTCGGTTGTCGAGAATGTGGTAGGATTGCATCATCCTTGGATTTAGTCCTAAAGTGATAGGGAGTGATTATCTCGTAATTGTATTTGGTGACTTCGGTTGTCGAGAATGTGATAGGATTGTATCATCCTTGGACTTAAGTCCAAAAGTGATTCGAATACTTTCGTCTTCTTATTGTGGATTGCAGGTTGTTGTTGATGATGATGATGTTGCTGATCGAAAGATCAAAGAATGATGATGATGTTGCTCAGGTTGTTGCTAATGATGTTACTGATCGAAAGATCAGAGTATGATGACGATGATGATGTTGCTGATCGAAAGATCAGAGTGTGATGATGATGTTGCTTAGAGAATTGCTGCTGCTGCTGTTGATGATGATCGAAAGGTCAAAGTATTATTGATGATGATGTTGCTGATTGATGAAGACTAAAATGATGACGATGATGTTGCTGGTGTTGAAGTTGAAGATGAAGACTATATGTCAAAGATGTTGAAAAAGCTTCTAATGATCTATAGATGTATCACCCTGATGATGTTGAAGATGCTCTCTCTCCTTCTCCTACTGCTGATGTTGTTGTTGTTGTAGAATACCCTTCTCGTTAAGGGGGAGTGTTGAATTATTGTAACTTTGAAGTGTATTTACTTATTACCCTGATGTTCCTATCGGGAGAATCATTTGTATTTTAGTGTACCCCGATGTTCCTATCGGGAGAACCACCGAGAGTCATGGGGAAAACCCCTCTGTTGTAAGTCGGGTCATTATAACCCTAATTAATATATTATTAAGCTGTTTTTGTCCTCCTAGAGAAGTCGACCTAGTCAATTCTAGTGGGGCCGACTTGTTGAGTGAATTGTCAAGTGAATGGAAGAATATAAATAGAAGTGAGGCTCCTCTCACTTCTACACACTCACACTCACTTGTGTAGCGCATAAGAGAGAGAGAGAGAAGCAGTAGCTGCAAGGAGGAGAAGGATTAGTCTAGGGTTTTACCTTTTACCTTTTATCTTTTGATCATCTATATTGAGGAAGCTTTTGCTGGGTTTTTCCTTAGATAAATCTGTGTTGATCTTGTGATATTGTTTCTTTCAGTGATCCCATTTATATGCTTTTGTTATGAAATTAAAATTGAATACTGATGATCTAGCTTAGCATATATGGAATTTTGACAGTCCCAAGTAGCATATCCTTCAAAACCCAAAATCTGAGAAATTTTTGCAATTTTTGCTTGATCTACATTCCATCCGAACACAACACTCTTACTTTTGTAAATAAGTGCCCCTGAGATAATACAAAATTGATGCATAATTTCTGAAAAAGCTCTGGCCAAATTTAATGAAGCCCCTCCCAAAAGCAAAGTATCATCTGTAAAGAGGGCATGGTTGATAGCTTCAACTCCAACCGCTAAAGATATGCTCGGAATTATCCCATAAATTTTTCCTGCTGTTAACTTTCTGCTTAAAGAATCAGCCATAAGAATATACAAAAACGGCGAGAGAGGATAGCCTTGTCGAAGACCCCTGGTAGCTTGAAAAAAGTTTGCTGGTCTGCCATTTACTAGTGGTGCTATCCAAGGTTTATCAATGCAAGATTTTATCAAGTTTATAAAGGCATGGCTAAACCCAAAAGAATGGAGAGCTGAGTAAAGAAAGGAGAGATTTACCTTGTCAAAAGCATTTGCCATGTCAAGTTTGATTAGCATACCCTTCTCCTGCTGATGGAATCTAGAATGCATAGTGTTATCACATATATAGTAGCCAGGCTACCATATTCTATTTTTCAGACACAGTACATTTTTTAGCCAGATCTCTTACATATGAGATGCTGAGATGAGCATTTTTTTATGGATCATGATTATATTAGTGGACTATTGTACTCTCCCATGTCAGGACTGAGTCTCAGGACACTCAGATTTGAGGACCGATGTAGCCATTTATGTCATTTTTAGAGCAGTCATTGATGCCCAGTTTTATGTCAGTTCTTTCTCATTGGACAGATGGTGTCTTAGATGGATTATATTGCATGGTTATGACTCAGCATTTTATATTGTGTTATGGTTATTATTGCTCTTATACTGATTCTTGTGACATGTATTAACTTGTGGTATCATGATCTGGCGGTCATATTTATATGGGCTTGGTTGTATATTGTACTATGTATTGATGTCCCTACTTAGACTTGGAAGTTCATGATCTATACTCATTGGTTTTATCCTCCTTAGGGAGAATAGAGGTAGTCATTCCCGCCATTGTTTTGGCTTGCTAGTGTTGGCTCCATCATTCACTGTCTTCACCCATCCATTACCTTCTAGTTTAGTTTTTAACCCGACTGATTTCTTGACTATGGCATGGAGGATCTTTTCCCCCGCTAGAACTTTTGTTGGACAAGCTTCCCTGTTTATATTGTGTCTCGGCTCTGAGTTGGTGACAAAACTTGCCTTTGGTAAATTGGATAATATGCCTAAATCATTCTGGTTGGTTGTCCCGATGTTTGGCACTGTGCAGAATTCCCCCTAGTCACTTGAGATGTTGTTGGCTAAAACTGAAAGCTCATGTACTACCTATGTTGAAATTATTGAATATGCGCCCATGAAAAATGAAAATTATAAAACTGTGTTTCGTAACATATGTAAAGAGGGCAAGAGCAATGAAGCGCTAAAATACTCCTTGAAGAGTATAAGAAAAGGTCCAAAAAACAATGATAAAAAATATGCTGACCTTATAAAATATGTCCCTGATGAAAGCTGCGATTAGCTATGCTTTTAAGCACTGGTGAAGTCCCAAAAGGGTCATATAGGCCAAAAAGGCCATGGAATAAAAGTGACGATCCTAATGAATTTGGATCAAGCTTGATGTAGACATGATGCCTAAGTTGAATAAGCACTCTCTAGAGTCTAAACAACTCACCCATTTGTGAGGCACTGCCATTCCTTGTGTTGTTGTTTGTCTGACATTGGTTATAGTGAGTGTCCCTTTTCCTTGTCCAAAGTGTCATGATGTTGAGTAGGAAGTCATCCTTTTCCTTAGCCTTGTCATTTCCACCCTTCGCCCTTCACTAGCAAATTGGCTACAGTTATGAAGTGAGTATAGTCTTGAAAGTCTAAGTATGAGTAATAATGAATAAAGCCTTATATATATATTGGTTGATGTACCGCTAGTAAAATGAATGCTACTTCTTGTGATTGTTACTTAAATGAGTTGTAGAGCATGTCTTAACCTTTTTAACACTTGCAGCGGATGGATATAGTCTGAGTTATTATTGGTGTCTGATTATTCACAGATGGTTATATTGTTTATTGGATATGATTGATGATCAGATAGAGACCTATGAGGGGTATGAGTATACACCTTAGATGGATTTGGACTCGCTGGGTCTAATGAGACAGTTTATTTCCAGTTCCGGGCACTTATAGATGTGATCAAGCTCATTCTGCCTTTCTGATGCAGTTTTTCTTCATAGATTGATATATTTGAGCAGGGAGATGTTTTAGTTGGATCTCCTAGGGCGTTGTATGGGCATAGGGGGGTGCAGCCACTTGTTTGTACCATTTAACCCCAATCCCAGAGAGCCTGGTGGGCTCAGTTTGACAACGCAGGCACCCTAGGAGGCTGTTTTGGCAGGATCACGTTTCCTGAGGTAGATTAAAAAATAATTAAATGGCTATTGAAGAAATCGATTTGGGCTACTGAGGCAAGGAAATGACATGGGATGAGTCATGATGATGAAAGTGATGTCCTCCACACCTTCTCCAGCAGTTGCAGCTCCTGATTTGGCCCACACCTATTTTTTGACATTTTTTATTATTTTCTGGAGCTCTTTTTGGAGGCTCACGATTTCTTCAAGGAGGCACAAAAGTCAAAGAATTAAATTGTTATATTATTTATTGTGCCATGGGGACGCCCAAAGGGAGTTAGTCAAACACTCCTTGGACCCACCATGTGCTTTCATTTATTTCTTGTTGAGTGGGTTACCTTTATTTGGGTGGTTTAGTCCACTTTGGTAAATTATGGTTATATTGATTCATGTTTTATATGTTGAGCTCATCTCAACCATTGATTAGAACATTTCATGTTTTAATCTTAGCCACTCGTTTTGAAAGTGGTTAGGATTTGGTTATGATTGAGGTTCTCTCATTTCTATTTAAAGGAGAGAGCTTCTCATTTGTAAGAGGTCTTTGGCTCTTGGATCTGAATAATAGAAAGACTTTATGTGGAATTTTTTTTGGATCTGCTTTGCATTTGATGTGCTCAAATGGTGATTAGCTAGTTTTCAGCTTCTTAGCATTGTGGAAATTCTCGTGAGATCTATATTTTTCGTGGCTATCATTGTTTTGTCTATAGGAGGGCGTTTTGGCTGGAGCGTTTTTGTAGGGGGACCTCAACTCGCTCGGTTCTCTTCGTCTTGGATCAGGGGGTTTTCATTAGTTTCATTGTGATCTATGATTACTTCATTTTACTGTCTTGTAGCATTTAGTTTCTTTATCTTGTATTTGCAAATCTGATATGGTTGACGTTTGTAAATGCAAGGTAGGGGGCGCATTGGTGGCTTGGAGCTTGCATATGCCATAGAAATCATGGGGATCTTCCAGAATTGATCGGGATAGCAAAGATCGTCACTGTTACAGACTTCTACAAGCATTTCCAGGTAAGATCCAACAGGAAAGTCTCTTTTTTTTCAGATCTTATTCCATTGTACCTTGCTTTTCTTCAACTTTTTCTGAAAACTCGTAAAGCACTAAAAACCCTAAAAAATAATAAACTTGGGAATAGTCCGATCTTTTGTCAAACCATTTTTGGGTTTCATAGATCGGGCCTCCCCTTCATCAAATCAACTGAAATGCTGGTCAAATTTTTCACAATTTGACCTAGATTTGATTTTTAAGCAAAAAACTACATAACCCCCCACTGAAAATTAGACTTTTTCGGAAGTGAGTTTTTCTGAAATCTGACAAGATAGATGGATAGATCGAGTCCCACACAGCCTAAATCAACCCCAACGCTGTCCATTTGCTTGACCATTTGTCCTAGATCTGAAAAAATTGATTGAAACTGCCTTAGCGCCCTCACTGAAAATTAGACTTTTCCGGAAGTGAGTTTTTCTGAAATCTGACAAGATAGACAGATAGATTGGGTCCCGAGCATTCCAGAACACCCCCAACGCTGAGCTAGTTCTTTTCGGTTTGCCCTAGATCTAAAAAATTGGTTTTCAGCCTCCTAGCCCCCTTCATCAAATTTTGACTTTTCCATATCTGATTTTTCTGTTGATTTTCTGATTTGGGCTTGTAGATCAAGTCACCCCGACCTCTTCTCTCCTTCAACGCTGAGGCATTAGCCTCCAGGTAACCCTAGAACTGCAGATCTGCCCTCCTAAGCCCTAGCGCTAGCCATCCATTGAGCTGGGTTTCCTGTACCTTAGCTTTTCTGGACCAACTACTTTCTGGTTTCGTAGATCAAGGTGTCTCCCAGGTGGGTTCTCTGAAACATTGGTTTACTGCTGACTCCATTGCCCAATGCACACAAGGCACTGATCTCCTAGCTAGCGCTAGCCCCAACTTGACCTCACTCCTATTCCTTTTGCCAACACTTACTGATAACTCAAGTCACCTATCTTTTACTGAGATTGTCCCCTTGGTACTAGGCAGTCCCAACTCTGTTCTTGCTCACCCTGTCACAGTTACGTTTCCCAAGACAGTGGTCATCTCCATCAGTTGCTAGTACCTTAACCCTAAAGCTAGGGTTTCCATTTACCTTGCACCTTAAGTACCCTGAAGCCCCATTTGATCTTCTTTTGGTGTCTAGGTTTGATCTCTCCTATCAGGAGCAGATCTGGGTCTCCCCCATTGTTGTCTTGGACTAAGATAACATAAAGTGAAGGCTGCCTTGATTGGCGTGACAACCATCCATTTGAGAGTCTAGGCATTCGTGGTTCCACCCCTTAGTTGCTTTCCCCTCTACCATCCATCCTGGATCCACCTCACACAGGCAACTACAAGGCGGGTGATAACACATAGCTTATTGAACTTGAATTACATTGTCCACAATATGTCTCCCTTTTACAAACCCGCCTTGAAAAGGAGAAATCAATTTCTCAAGTAGAGGTTTAAGCCTGTTAGCTAAAAGTTTAGAGAAGATTTTATAAGAAGCATTGCATAGCGAAATAGGTCTGAAGCGATCAAAAGAAGAATGATTAGCTTCTGTAGAAATTAATGCAAGAAATGTGGAGTTTGTGCAACCACCCACTTTGGCTTTTAACTGGAATGCTTTAATCATCCGAAGTAAATCTTTTTTGATTACTGTCCAGCAAACTCGGTAGAAATGGAAGGAAAAACCGTCAGGGCCTGGGGCTTTGTCCGGTTCCATTAACCAAATAACATCAATAATTTCTTGCTCCGAAAAAGGCTTCATTAACTCTTTATTTTCTTCCTTACTCACCATACAAGGAATGTTAGACAAAAATTCAGAGGTTAAATCTGGATCAGAGGAGCCATCTTCCCTGTAAAGATTCTGAAAATGAATTTCAGCCACTTGCTTAATTTGTGAAATTCCTTTAAAAGTTTCTCCAGACAGAGAAGAGATTTCAGAAATATGGTTTTGAGAAAGCCTGACTCTGCACTGTTTGTACATATAGAAGTGTACATTCTACATATAGAAGTGTACAATTCTGACGATTTTTTTTCCTCATTAAATATAGAAGTGTACATTCTACATATGCTTGATACAACTTTTAAAACAACTGTTCCAAAGGCAAAAAAAAACGCTTTCTAACTACCTTATAGGCTTATTATAAATCAGAGGCTTGTCAGCATTCTTCATTAAAGAAACTAATCAGATCTTCAACACACACATAACGAAACAATTCTCAAAAAAGAGATTTCTGAATCCTTCACAAAAAGAAACAATAGGCTTCTACCTGATAACTCTATCATACATGATATCAGTTCAAGAGCAAAGTCTTTTCAGCATAGCATCTATGCAATACGAAACAATTCTCAAAAAGGAGATTTCTGAATCATTCACAGAAAAAAACAACTGGCTTCTGCCTGATAACTCCATCATACATGATATCAGTTCAAGAGCAAAGTCTTTTCAACATAGTATCTATGCAAATATTAAAATATAAAATAAAACCAAGTATCCAGATTCTGAACAGCCTTCTATCCATTATGTTTTTAGCTTGACTCGTATCTCATTGAATGACTTTGGACATCTTGACCAATATTTTGAAACTCAGACTCGATCGAGGGTCAACTCGGAGTTGACTCGAATCAGCTCTGACTCGTACCAGTTTGAATTTAATGTCTTGGTTTACTAAAAATTATATAAAATATTAAAATATTAGCGAGAAAAAAATAATTTAAAGATTCCAAACTATTAGATTCCAAATATGCAAAGTTTGCTCATGTATATACCCTCCTCTACATGCCAATAAAAGTTGTCACCATCATGAGGAAAGGGGAACAACCTCATGTAGTTCTAGGAAATATCAAGTGAAAGTGTCTCCATTTGTAGAGCTCCATCAAGTGTCATAGCTCGTGTAGATCTAAGATAAGTAAATGTTCTAGTGCAAAAAGGTTTGACCAACATATAACTTAGGAAATGTTCTCAATTATGACAATAATACATGAAATTAAGTTACAATCATGCTTTTCTAACAACTCAATGATTTAATTAACCAAGTTTACTTATCTAGTCTAAGATTGGTGTGACTCTATTATAATTAAAGTCCTTATTATATGTGAGACCCTTAAGTTAAGTTGCATAGCCTAGATTGCTAAAGTAAGTGAGGGTAAATAAAGTGGATGTGAATTGAGGGAAAGAAAGGGTTTAACCATCATAGTGACTAGGTGTGATAGGTCTACCATTAACTTTCAAGAGTTAGGTTTAATATGTGTCTTCCACATGTGTGCCTTTGAAGGAAGTGCTGTTATGGGTCATCCATCTTTGTGCCTCTTTTTTGAGATCCCTTTTCTTTTGCTTTTTTTGATATTTCATTTATTTGCATTTCATAGCCTTGTCATTCGCTTAGTTCCTTTTGCTTTAGATTTGGCTTTGATAACTTGGGACAAGGGAACTTGACTTGTCTCCCATAGTTTTCCATTTGCATTTTATTTATCAACATCAACCTTAGAGTACTAGACTCTTTTAGCTTAATTGAGGCATTCATACAAGGGAATAGTTACGAGACCTTAGGTTGTTACTGTTGATAGATCATTTACAAAGGGAGAAGTGTGTAGATTTCTCAGATATATTAGGGCACACTGAAAACTGATCTCAACATGGTCACGAATCTCTGTAATCCCAGATAATATACTGATACTTAATTCAATCCTAGATAAGACGTAAAGCATATAACCACGAATCATAATAAGCAACACATGAGATCCCTACAACTTAACACAATAGCAATCACACATGAATGACCTTAGGTTGTTACAATACAATCTAAAAGTATCAGCATAAACTTATCTCTAGTTTGTTCAACTGCTCCAATAGTTGGAGTAGCTGGGAATGCGCCCCTTTGCCCAAATGTGTCTCTCTGTCTCTTGGCTGTGCCCCTCTCTGTATCACTTCTCTCTGATCTAAGCCTCACGCCCCTCTGCCTTTGTCCTGTTGTAGTCAGCTAAACTCTATCTTAGAGCTCAACCTCCCCAATAAAATGCGCCTCTTTGCTAAGGAATGCACCCTTCACTTTGCTAGATCAATCCTTGATCTACTTGTTGCTGAATCCAATCAGTCACTGAAGCTTTCTTTGCCTCCTAATGAATACTACCTCAGCCTTTGAGAAGTGTGCCTGATCTATCTCAAATTTGCTCCCTCCTCCAACGAGAAAGTGCGCCTCTCCTCTCAAGAATGCACCTATTTTGTCTAATATTGGATCAATGATCCTCTGACTCTGAATCAACCTGATCTAGAAGCAATCTTTGCCTCTAATCTGATCTCCCTCTGCCACAGATGAAGCGTGCTTGATCTCTTTTAGATCTGTGCCTCTCTCCTCAGGAATGCGCCTCTCCTGACTCTGCATGCACTCTCCTGAGTAGATGAACTCACTGCCCCTGAAAATCTTAGTAACTTTTACCCCCTTGATTCTTTTTATAACTCACTATGAGATTAGGTTTCCAAAACCCTAATTAGGGTTCCAAAACCCTATTTCACTTTCATGTAAAATTGTGCTTCTGCATTTTTTCTTGTTAAGTTTTCAACAAAGTGAAGGAAATCGATGAATTGGCTAGTGGGATGAAAAATGGCTCTGCAAAATGTTATGAAATGGATTAATTCACTTAACTTAGTTCACTAGGGTACAAATTAACCTTTAAACTAACAAACTTCTAAGGTAGAACACACACCAAGATAAGACTAAGACATGAATAATTGTTTTTAGTGTTATGAATTCCTATACTAGCATAAATGTAATATCCCATGCAAGCATATCATTGCATCGATAGTAGAGAGCTATGTCACAGGGTTCGGCGAATTTTATCCTTGGAGTTCGAAATTCGCCGAACTTTAAAAAAAAATCAAAATTTGTTTAGGTTCGGCAAATTCCAACGCCGAACCTCAAGGCGAACGGTATCGAATCGAATCGAACCTCAACGAACTCGAATCGAATCGAACCCTAAACGAACTCAAACGAATTTCAATTTAATGCGAATTTCAGGCGAATTTAATGCGAATTTTAGGCGAATTTCAAGCAAATTTTAACGAATTTCCTTCACGCGTTCCACTGTCCCGTCCTTTTCATCCGCTCTGGAGTCCACACTGAGCTCATTATTCCACAACCCCGACCCTATTCTGGACTGTGCATTCACCATTCACCATTCAGTATGTAGTTGATTTTGTAATTTACAACTACAATTACCAATATATGCTGAAAATAGCATCATGTTTAATAGTTTGCTTATTATTGAATCATTATGATTCATCATATTTATCATGTTTTGTATATTTAGGAATCAGGATGTGGCTCTTTCAAACTTGGAATTATGTTCATGTTGTAAATTTTAATATTTTTATTGCTGATTAGTGCTACTGCAGCACTGCTTACTCATACTAATTAGTGATTATAATGCTCAGATCTGCTAAATTTACTTACTTATTTCTTGCTTTCAAATTATTTCATTATTTAAATTTTATAGTGTAAATGTACATGGAGGTTGCAACTTGCAAGTTGCAGCATTGAACATAAATTATAATGATAAAATTTGATATATTTTCTTTATTTGTTTTATTGTATATTTTATTATATATATGAAATTTTTTATATTGGCGAACCTATGCTGAACCTCATCCCGAACTTTATAAAAAAAATCGAATTCGAATCGAATTTCAAGGTCGTCAAACTCGAATTCGAACTCGAACCATGTGACATAGGTAGAGAGGTGCTCTACATCCTAATATGGGGGAGATGTTGTCACGTAACATAACGTAACGCAACATAACATAACATAACGTAATGTTACATAACATTACCAAAAATAAAAAGTAATTAAAAATATTCACGTCGGCTCATAAAATAAAAAATTAAAACCAAATGAAAAGCAATTAACAAAATCCATGTTGGCTCATAAAATAAAATAAAAAATCAAAACCAACATAGGTCCATCTATCCAATTGTTTGAGGTGTAATTTTTTTTATCTTAAACATTTTAGTATTTTACACATCCAGAAAAAATTTACACCTCACAAAATTTGATCTCTCTCGGTGCATGATAAATCTGGGTTTAAGATGGATTTATGTTGGGAAAAGAAAACATTCTAGGTGTCTATGAAGGTTTAGAGATATCACAACACATAGAACATCTGACACAGTCTCTGGCTAGTCACCTCTGAGCAAGGTTACACAAACCGTCGGTGCGATTGGAATCGGCTAAAGAATCTGATACGGGTGCGACACTCATCCCTAAATTAGGAATTGGGGATTCGGAACCCTAACCCTAATTAACCTTAATTATCCTATGTAAACAACTTTATATTAGTCAAAACAAAGTGGAAGAATTCGAGAATCCGATTCAAGTGCGGTTAGGCCTAGGGCCGAATCCGGTAACTATGCCTTTGAGGCATATGGACCATCTCACCTTGCTGAAAGACCTCTGACCAATGATTTATGGGAAAGCCACATATCTCATCTCCGGCACAAATGTTTGTGAAATGCTCATAAACCACATCTGATCAACATTTTACCCCTTGCCGAAAGAGGGGTAACAGTCCACACATATCCTAAGCGTTCCATCCTTCATTGAACTTGCTACAGTAGGAGACCCATATGCTTATGCTTGACTTTGAAGATAATCCTGATCCCTAATAGTTAACACCTTTTAAATTTCTCCATCTACTTGTGCAACATACTTAGGGTTCATTTGGTATTTTTTTCTCCTCCCATGGTGTGCCCATGGAATCAATTCAATCTATGCACACACTACTTTGGTGGTACTCCTTTTAGGGCACAATATGACCATGCAAAGAAATTTGTATAATCTCCAAATATATCAGAGGTAATTATGATTAACATTGGATCCCAACTATTACCAATCATGATTCTCTTCGAGGATTTCACAATTGTCATATTAACTTGTGTTGTGATCAGACATTCATATGTCGAAATATTGAGAGGGGGGCGAATCAGTATTTCCACAATTATAAATTTTTTAATCAAGAGCAAGTTGCTAATCATAAATCATAGCATATCATCAATGTACATGAAAATAACAAAATGCACAGTACATAGTATTTTGACGTGGAAACCCAAGTCTTGGGGGTAAAACCACGAAAGCCTGTCTAAAAATAAATTTAACCCAGCAACAACTGGGGTAACAAATTTAATACAACTTTTTTAGCTACAACTGGAAGGGGATACAACCTTTTAGACTTCGTCAGCTGCAACTGACAAGATGTTCCAACAACTTAACTCACAAGATTGTGAGCCCTAGCACCACCCTACCACCATGAAGAAGAAGATGACTGAACCTGTGGACCTGTCAAAACCAATCACTGATCTTGCTGCTGATGACCTCTGCTCTCTTATCACTTCCAAGTCATCACTGTACAATGATAAGTCATTTCACTGCCATATATTGTTCATGTTCATCATTGTACACCTTATCACTCATCAAGTAGTTCTGATTTGCTTTCACTGATCATAGGTTATGCATCATCGTCATAGGGTATACATCATCATCATAGTATGCATCGTGTATGCATCATCAACATCAAGTATGTATCATCATAGAGTATGCATCAAATGTGCATCATCATCATAGAGTGTACATCATAGTGCATAGGAGTGCATCATCACATCATATCATGCATCATAGAGTGTTCATCATAGGGTATGCATTATCATCATACGGTATGCATCATCATTATAGTATGCACAGTGTATCAACATAGAATATATATCATCATCATCATCAAGTGTCAATAAGTCTGCATCATATCATTGTCATAGATTATACATGATCATACCTTATACATTCAGAGCATGCCAAGATCTCTGTGTATGTCTGCTGTAGAAGACCTTAAGTTCAAACTGTTTGTACTGATAAAACTCGGTCTGGGTATTAGCTGAGAGGAAAACAAACCTCAGAGTGTCAAACAGGACTAACCTTAGACTGTCAACAAGACCAATCCTCGGATATCTTTTGGGTTTTCTCAGACCTCAAACTCAGACTGTAAGTAGATAAAAGAGGCAACAGTAACACATCAACCAAACACTGAAAACTCGGACTGTGTGACTGCTCTAACTTGGGTTTGCAATTTATGATAGCTGGTAAAGTATGCAAACTGTGCAAGCAGCGAATTGAAAAACTCCTCCAATTGCTTGGTGTGTGACAAGGTTGAAACCCAAGAAAGAACTGTAAGAAGATCAAAGATAGAACTATACCCCACTCCTTCGCTGCTGCTGTGTATTCTTTTCTTACCCATGAGTTCTCTTTCTCAGTCAAGCGAAAAATCTCAGTCCAAACTACCAATTATTGCATTCGTTTGTGATGATGGTTATGACACTTTTTTGGTGTATAAATACTCAAAATAGGCATTGAGAGAGAGAGAGGTAGGGCCGACTTCAAGGAGGGTTTAAATGTTTTATTAAATTTAAATTTGTTTTAACACCATCACTTAATGGGGCCTACCTTAGCAAGGGGAGGTCTAGTGTGGTTGCAAGGTTCCAAAGGTGAGTCATTTAATAAGTTTTAATTCTTTTACTTCTTTTGTTAATGGTCTTACTTGTCATAGGTTTAGGGTTTGATGTTAAGTCATCATATATAAGGGTGCCATCAAAGGTACATTATAACATCAAGGACACCATCCTCATGACCATCAAGCCAACAAGTGTGTGGGTCCAAGGACTTTCCTTAAATATTATGACTATCTCAAGGGTATCAACACACAACTGATCCACATCATCTTCACAATTCCTTCAAGGGTACAAGGACCATTAAACTATCAAGTGTGGGGGTGCCTAGACTTCTCCTAGGGTACCATGACCTTATTAAAACACAAATGACCACAGAATGGGTCATTTGGTCTCTTTGAAGTTCTACAACTTCTTCAACCCGCCAAGGACACTTTCTAGGGTATTAGGGCATAGGTTGAGGGCTTGAGGAACCATAGAAACAACTGGGGTACCATAGAAACAACTTAGGGAAACTTAAACACAGGAAAGGGTGAACAGGGATTTTGGCATTGTCCGAAGGGCTCCAAGGGCTTCAGACTTGGGCTTGGACAAGGTCAAAAGGTCTCCTTTGACATTGATGATCACTTGACAGACTTCTAACCCTTAGGGGCTCCTGAAGGGGCACCAAGACACACCGACACACCTGTTGGCATCAATGACAATTTAGTCAACATCATAATCATTATTTTCTAAATCTTTAAATTTGTGCGCTGGTTCTTCAGTAAAGTTAACATTTCCCATTTGCCACTTTTCAAAAGTATATTTGTGTGTGCATTATCAACATTCTCTCACCCAATGTTACAAATATCATTTCAATGAATGTATCATTGAGGGTCCAAAAAGAAATTATTGGATTTATTGGCGAAAATGTCGACAAACATTGATAATATATTGACAAACTTAAAAAAATACAAAAATATTCATTTTTTTCAATTTTCTAAACATCAAAGGCAACAAGAACATCAAATAAACACATTGCCACATGAATATGGAAAGAAAATCGATATATAAGATGTATAAGACGTATACTGATACATCACACATAAAAAATGAATTGTGTCCTGGATCCTGAGTCTCTGACTCATGAATCACCAAAAAAGTACAGTGAATGTATCTCTTATTGTCATCACTTCAATTGTGCTATTGTTGCATCTCAATTACTTTTCATAGGGTTCCTATATTGGGATTCTATTCATCAATAGCACCCTTTGCCTCCTTCCTCTAACTTCAATTGTGCTATTGTTGTATCTCAATTGCTTTTCATAGGGTTCCTATATTGGGATCCTATTCATCAATAGCACCCTATGCCTCTCTCCTATAGGCTCTAGTCCTTGCCTCTACCTCAAATCTTAAAGTTGATCCTCCAAGGACATTAGTTAACAACTCAACACCTTACAATTTCGATGAAATTTCCTAATTTAATCGTTAAAATAATGTAGAAAAAACTTCCCATGCTTAATAAGTGATTTTGCTTGAGTGAAGAGTACATTTTTATTAAGGTCATGATTGAGGAGTTCAACAATCAACACCAACAACATCAAGGTACATAGAGCGATTGATGTGCTTAATTAAATGCCAATTCCATACCCTCATACATGATAGAAATCGGTGGAAACTTTGTGATCCTGAAATCTTGAAAAACATTAAGTCTGTTGAATTTTGAATGGAATCTAAAATTCTACTTTTTGCATATGAAGTTTGATGAGGTTGGAACCACTCTCAAACATCTTGAAACATATAAATGGTAATGTTAAAAATTTAAGTAAAAGTGGTTCCTATTCTATCCTTTTACTTTAAGAATTTAATAATATCCATTATTACTCCACTGGACTAGTCGATTTCAGTCCGATTCTAATAACAATGTTAAAAACCCATCTCGCGGCTTTATTTCCCAAATTCCATGTATTTTTTTATTAGCAAGACGATATTTTCCAAAAAATCGCGATATTTTCTAAAATATCGCCGATTTATCGTGAAAAGATCACCAACAAATCAGTTAAAATATTGGGCGATATTTTGGCGATATATCGCCGTTGGGTTAGCCTCGCGATATATTGCGATGTCGGCGATATATTGCCGATATTTGTAATGGTGCTGTCACCCTCTTGTTGTCATCTTGTCCTGTTGGTGCCTTTTGTTTTATCACAATTATAGGTTTTACTCTTGCATCATTTTTGCTGTGAAATCATTTTGAGCTAAGCTCAGTCAGGGATGGAAAAAATGTTACGATAGATAAATTGTTGTGAAGGGGATTGCTTTACATATGAAAAATTAAAGACATCTTCATGTTATTTCTAAAATAAAGGTGATTACAAGGAAAAGTTTCTTGTTGGACAGTTGTAAGTTTTTCTCACATTGATTTCTTTCCAATCATGCATATCGTAGTATGGGTTCTGTTATCACACAAAGTGTAGCTACCCACTAAAGGTATCCTATCTGGGATGATAGAGGTGAGGTAGCTAACCGATGACACCGCAAGGGCCTCGTCCACTAACGGATGAAGGGTAGTTGTCACACTGGACGGACTCTTGTCACTTTAGATCAATCTGGAGAATGATTAAGGGGGAGACCCTACTAGCCTATGAGCGCTAGCGCACCTACTCAAGACACTCTAATGGGTATGCAATGATTGAAAGAGGTGAATAATGACTAAGAGAATCTAAATCTAGAGAATGGATGTGGTAGAGAAGGTTAGGGCAAAGTTGGAGAGGCTTAATGATAAGGAAAATTACCCAACTTGATTAAAATGTACCACCAAGAGTTTAGTAAAGTAGATCTAAAGAGATCTAGCCAAAAGGAAGAAAACCCTAATTAGATCCACTTAGGGTTTATGCAATAATGGACAAATTGGTCCCAATAGAGTAGATTGGGAGATGAAATGGCTAGATCTGGAGGCTTGAAGATTGGATCTATGAAATTTAAGTGGGTTCAAGCACACTCAACTGATAGATTTGAAGATTTGGCCACCCACCCAAGGAGGGCGCCCCACCTAGAGAGACTAGTGCTAGATCCTGGGGTAAATGGAGTCGAATTTGAATGAAATTTGAGTTCTAGGCTTTAATTCATTATACCTAAGTGGGTTTTGATGGCCGTCATCAAATAAGCACCCTATCTATTAGATCTACAAATCTAGGGTTTGTAAGATGGGGGTTTTATGGTGACGATTGTATTAAGCCCCAGAAAAATAAAATAGATGCAAATGTACCTAGAAATACTTACTACTAACCTTGTATGGTGACGATCTTTCCTTTTGGATCAATTACGAGCGTTTTCCATGCAATGCAAGTGGAATCGATGTGCCCTCCAAGAGACCAAGTGCGCACTCCTACAAAAAAGATCTACCTAAGTGAGAATTGATTTGCAAAAAAGTAGAGAAAATCAATGAAAAAAGAAAAAACGAGCATTGAGATGATCACAAGATACAATAAAGATACTCCCTGAACCAAAAATGATTTGTGGAAGAAGTATGGAGCTCGGTCACAATAGCGCCCCCATCAAATTGCCCTCTTCACCAATAGTACGATCACCTGCAAAAGTGTTAGCAAAGCATAGATCCGCAAGAATGCTAGAAACATAAAGACTTTCCAATCTTTGTACAAGACATTTGACAAAGCTTCCAAGAGATTTTGCAAAAATATTTTATTAATCCAAGAAGCCAAAAGTCCCTTTTACACTGAGAGAGCATCTCAATATATAGATCTCTCAAGCACATAAAACCTAGATCCAAAAAGATCAAGGGTCAAGATCATAAGATAAGATCACTCTAATCTTTGTCAAATACATCATACATGGATCATCTCAATAATAGAGGGGGTGCATCACTATAAATGCCCAAGGAGGGGGCGCACCACATAAAGATGTGTAAAACATGGTCTAGCACATGGTGGGGCTAGGAGGTTATACACATCCTTCACTAGCATGGCCCCATGGCACAATAACAAGGTGTAATCATCAATAATATCATGAAGTGATCAAAATCACTGGGACGTCCCCCTCAAAAATACATCAAAACGCCCTCAAAGTGAAGAATACTAGGACATGTGGACCCCATGAAGAATGAAGCTGATGCCAGATAATGAAGGTGACCCTAACACTGCCTCAAACCAATAACATGCCATTTCCTTGACTCATTTGCCCAAATCGATTTCCTTATTAGCCATTTTCCATCATCAAAATACTGCCTTCGGAACATAAAACTGCAAATATCTCATTGGGTACCAAAACTGCTTCCAATTGATTGCAAAATAGTTCTAGCACCATAGCAATATGGTACAATCGACTGGCTGCACCCTATGTTTCTCTCTGGCGCCTTAGGAGAACTCATAATCAACTGAAAAACATTTTATTTTGATTTCCTGGGGCCAAACTGCTGCAGAATGCTAACATGACCCATATCTCACCTGCAAATGCTCGAAATTGAAAACCGGTTGCACCAATCAACTCATAATGTCCTAATCATTTAGGAATCAGTACTCATACACTATATTTCCATAAGAAAGATATGTCAAAGGCCCCATCCATGTTGGAACAATAATAATAATAAGAAGGCCTGTAAACGTTGATAATCATGAAAATAATACAAGCCATCATAGTAAACCACCATCTGAAGCATGAATATGTCTAATGGACACTGATAGACCACAAATAATCATCATCCACAACCATTGGCCAAAACTCATCCTGGACCTTGCTCTTGGCTTGGTCAAACTAGGTTGACCAGGTCAAGAATGATCAAATAATGACCCAAATGCTAATCTCTGATACTGCAAAGTACAAAATGGATATGCATGCTCAATTATCTATGTTAACAGTAAGATTCAAGTACAAGTAGCTTTTGTTGGCGATTATATATATATATATATATATATCTAATTCAAAATGATCAGCTACTCTAAACAAGAACCTCCAATGTATACTCATTTATAGATTTAGCCATTTTGCTAGTCAAGGGTGAAGGTGAATAAAACAAGGTAGGGCCAAGGGAATGACTTGATACTTGACACTGTAATGATATACGCTGAAGGAAAAGGGAATCCACACAACACATAAGCTGGACTAGGTGAACAATAGGGAATGGCAGTGTCTCACAAATGGGTGGAATAATGAGAAGGCTCCACCAGAATCTAGACAAGCAACATTTTAGCAATTTATTTGCACAACAATATACACTAGCTAACCTCCAGAGGCAGTTGCCCTGGAAAGCCTTCTGGGATTTTAGAAAATGACAAAGACACAACCTTGACAAGTCAGTCTTACCTTGTTGCCCTATGGGGGAAAATGAGCCGTACATTATACAATGAACGAGTGCTCATCCTCTGGCCATTAACTTTTTACAAGATTTATTTCATTTGATTTTCCAACCTCTAAGAGCAGGTGCCTTGGAAATCCTTCTAGGCTCCAGAAAATGACTAAGGCCTAGCCCCGCTGCTAGCGAGCGTCTATAGCCTTGATGGGTTTGCCTCACCCTGTTGCCTTGTGGGGGCAAATGAGCCTTAATGAGCCTTACATCATACAATGGATGAGTGCTCATCTCTCGGCAACTGACTAATTTTACTTTTATTTGTAACAGTGTCTAAAAACACTTTTGTTTTGCTTAAGCTCCAATTCCTTAGTGTCTAACGACACTTTTTTGGTAAGAGTACTTGTGTTCAAGACCTAGAGGTAGACCATCCCGGTGATAAGAGTCACACAAACCAACACCGAGGCACAACTTAAACATGAAGACCTATTCCAACATAGAGATGAAGGTGGGGTAAATCCTAGATGTCATTAGTGAAGTTACAAGTCAGGGTTAAACAATAAGAAGGGAAGGCAACGGATGGATGGAGACAGTGAAGATGGTGCCAAGACTAGCAAGCTATGTCCCTAAAGGGAAATGACCAAATCCATACTACAAGTAGGGCTACAAGTAGGGCATAACCAATGAGCTTACAAAGGAATCTTTTGTATATAGCAACTAAATTACTTATACTTTAGATTTCAGCAAGATCAATAAAGTATAGCCAACATACAACCACTATCAATTGAGTCTCACTACTAAAAAGACAACATAGCAACATCAATGTCCATCTGCAATAATCCATGATATCACTTGGGTCATATACCTGCACTGGATCTGAACCATCTGAAAAGCACTGAAACAACTGCTGCTGCTATATATCATGGGCACTGTAATAACCTCTGCTTTGGGTCATGAAAATGGCTAACTCAATCACTGAATCTGGGGTCATGAGGCTTAGTCATGGCATAGAGTTGGTCAATCTGGATGCTCTGGATCTGCTGAAAGTGGGAGATCATCAACTGGTGGCTCATCATTTGCTGATCTCATAGTAAAGGACTGGCTCAAAGAATTGCTCAGGACTGCTTAGGAACACAAGAAGCGCAACTACATATGTGACAACATCTTCAAGGAAGGCTTATAATTACATCTCTTTGACATATCCACCAGTAANATATATATATATATATATATATATATATATATATATATATTAGGTAATTTTGTTTTGCCACATCAAGAATATTTACGTCTCCAAATTCCACTACCAGCTCTAGTGTGTCTAGTACTCAAGTTGACTGCTACACAGTCATGCATAGGACAGCCTCGGTTGTTGCATTTAGGTTTAGGATATGATTTTCCTTTTCACTTTCCATTACATGGAATGGCAAGGTATATAAGGGAACTTGTTGCCCCACAAAGAAGATTTAGACCTTTGGAATCATCTACTAGCCCTTCTGAGCCTACTATTCTTTTTTGGAAAATATTATTTTGGTTGTGAATGTGCAAGAGATATAAACACCGAACATTACAGATTGAAACCATTTGATGAAATTTGTTATTTTCATGCCTAACTTATTCCTAATATGTTTGTTTGATCAGGTTACTTCAAATCCATGGGACTCATCCCGAGTTCCAGGAGGATCTTCAGGTGGTTCTTCAGCAGCTGTTGCAGCCAGGCAGTGCGCAGTTTCATTAGGAAGCGATACTGGTGGTAGTATAAGACAACCTGCATCATTCTGTGGGGTCGTGGGCATGAAACCCACATATGGCCGTGTGTCTCGGTTTGGTTTGATGGCATATGCTTCATCCTTGGATGTGGTTGGCAGCCTTGGTTCATCAGTTATGGATGCTGCTATTCTTCTTGGGGCAATGGCTGGTCATGACAAGTTAGATGCAACTAGCAGTAAAACTGTAAGTCTTTTCCTTTTATTGTTCTTGTTATTAAATGTAATGTTTATTTTTTAAAATGCGGTTTTTGCGATTAAAAACATTCTGATAGAGCTAGTCTTTTATGTGGATACTCCATCCCCATGTAGCAAAAAAAGTAACCTGAGTGCGTCAGTCAGTTTTTCCAGTTCAATGGGACATAGTAAACTAGTTTTGACTGTAAAAGCGACCATGGACTGGTTATATGCTATATGAAGTCTGCCATCCAAAATTGATATCACATTGAGTTCAACTGCACAGTTACTTTGATAAAGCAGTCCCCAGAAAACCCAATTCATTGCTTAGTCTTAATTGGTGTCCCTTCCAGGGATAATGTAGTATAACACATATATTCTTGGTTTTTTGGTGGTGTTATTTTTCTATTTAAAATTATGGAACAAGATTGTATCATATGAGAGAAAAGACAGAAATAACTTGTACCTCAAGACAGTGACGATTCATTTTTCATTTTAATCTGTTTCCTTGGGTGAATACTTGCATAAGGGAATTAAAGTGAACAATCATGGTTTTTCCTTTATGTTCTAAAGCTTCTCTTCTGAAGAGTGGTGTTTGTCCTGTTGTGGTGAGCATAGGCACTCATTTAGTAACCTGTTTACAAATTACAACCAAAGCCCAATGCTGCATGCTGGTGTTATAGATGGGAATGCTGGATGCATTCTTTTCTCTTTCTATTTTCAAATTGTTATTAACCTAAACTCTCTATTGTAGCCATTACTTTCTGGCTGACCTTTCCCTTTCTTCACATGAGAATTTATGATATTTTTACACTTTTCACGACTTAATCTTCTTTAGACATTCTATTGGCATTGCATTTTGAATTATTTTGCGGGGCTATTGCTCTCAACCAATAGCGTAATTTGTGTTGAGTTTAAGTTCAGATTCTTCTGGGCTGGAAATGGATTCCTTCAAAGTTTGATTTTTTTTCACATAAAGCTCTTCGATATTGGCAAAGAAAACAAAGAGCTCTGCTTCAAAACTATAATCTACAAAAAACACTTTCATGTGAACCTCTCTGGAACTGGTGAAGCAATCACAAGGGTGTCGGGACAAATCCAAGTTTGAGCGAGCATACACATGAGCGGTTAGAGCAGGAACACCACAATGCTGTCAAACAAGAGTCTCTAAAAATAATATAGATGGAAAAGAGTCCCATGACCATGCTCTGATGATGGTCAATAAGGAAACCAAGAACTTGGCCATGTTTTCATGTAGTCGATAGGTTTAGCACATGCTCGAAACACCTCATGTGACAAGATGATTGTCCCATCATACAATGCACATGTGCCAAAGAGAAGCAACAAATAAAGGCTTCTGTCAAGGCTATCCAGCATAGAGACCATCAATCACAGAGAGCAACTAGGCATGTGCCATTGTACAATGGACTAGACAAGTCGATAGGAGGTCCTCAAAGAAGTGCTCAAATTGCGCCATTAACAATCAACAATCCAACCATAATAAGCTCTGGTTATTGGTACCAATCCAAGATTCTTACTTTTATACCTCTTGGCTAAAATTTTAAGAAGCATTGCCATTGGTCCTTGGCTGGAGGATGAGAATGCCTCTGATTACAATGATTAGGTTGTCAATACCATTGAGATATGGTGAAGGATTTGGTGTTGGCTAAACATAAGGTGCAAGATGTGGTTCTTGCATGTCAAAATTAGAAGAATCATTTGAAGTGTCAACTCAAGCATCAACATACCAATAAGAGATGAATTGATAGATGGTGCAGGATTGGTAATGGAAAACGATGTAGACAAAGTAGATAGTCCAGGATATGGTTCCTGGGAAAGAGTAGTTGCAGGGAGATTAGGGTGACTTATATCTAGTAATGAAGTCTCAAAATATCCAAGGCCTTCTCTTGCTGGTCTTGTCTCAGGCTCAATAGGAGTAACAATACTATGTCCGGATTTACCTAGCTCACCACTTGTATGACCCCTCTGATGTAGTAATTTGGAACTGATGCCTCTAGTATGCTTCTCAAAGTCAAGGGATAACAGTCCGTGGTTAGCCAGTGGTGCACAAATAGATGTAGAATTAGGATTAGATTCTTCAATAAAGGATACAGTATAGTCACCCGGAGTTTCAAGTGGCGATTTCTTCTCCTTTGATTCATCCATGAATGTTTGAAAGTCAGGAGCACAAATTTCTTTGTGCTCATTAATATGAGGCATCTGAAAAAGTGCATCATACTTGTTAAAGTTAGAAATTTGCAATTTACTAATGCAATCATCTAATACTTCTCAAGTCGCCTACTACTTGTACTAGGTGTTGATTGAGGTCACTTGAAAACTGGATGGATTTGTTCTTCTTGGCCACTTGTTGATGTAGATCATATTCATGCTTCAAGTCTTGATACTTGTTGAAGAGTGAGACATTTAAACTCTGAAGTGGGATAGCCTCCCCATGAAGATGGGTAATATGGCCATGCAATAAATTGATCTCATCTTGAAATTGAATACCAGATTTTGAAACAATCTGCTTGTGAGAATTGAAACACAGATGGATCTAGGAGCCAAGAAACTCTCACAAATTCACTATGGTTCACAAAACATGCACAAAATAGCTGAAAGACTGAAATTTACATACACATATGAAGTCAATAATGGATATTATTAACACTGTCCAACATGTAACTATGTCTGGAACTGATATATAGTACAATAGGGAAAAATCGTGAGGCCTTGGAGGCCATGTTGAAGCATACAAGTGTTATCACTAGATTTGACCCTCAACCTCCCTAGGTGGACCAATGAGCCTCCAACTCATCCCAAACGGTCACGAATGCATGTGTGAGCGTGGGTGAGGCATGCACCCACGCTCAATAGGAGTAACAATACTATGTCCGGATTTACTTAGCTCACCACTTGTATGACCCCTCTGATGTAGTAATTTGGAACTGATGCCTCTAGTATGCTTCTCAAAGTCAAGTGATAACAGTCCGTGGTTAGCCAATGGTGCACAAATAGATGTAGAATTAGGATTAGATTCTTCAATAAAGGATACAGTATAGTCACCCGGAGTTTCAAGTGGCGATTTCTTCTCCTTTGATTCATCCATGAATGTTTGAAAGTCAGGAGCACAAATTTCTTTGTGCTCATTAATATGAGGCATCTGAAAAAGTGTATCATACTTGTTAAAGTTAGAAATTTGCAATTTACTAATGCAATCATCTAATACTTCTCAAGTCGCCTACTACTTGTACTAGGTGTTGATTGAGGTCACTTGAAAACTGGATGGATTTGTTCTTCTTGGCCACTTGTTGATGTAGAAGATCATATTCATGCTTCAAGTCTTGATACTTGTTGAAGAGTGAGACATTTAAACTCTGAAGTGGGATAGCCTCCCCAAGAAGATGGGTAATATGGCCATGCAATAAATTGATCTCATCTTGAAATTGAATACCAGATTTTGAAACAATCTGCTTGTGAGAATTGAAACACAGATGGATCTAGGAGCCAAGAAACTCTCACAAATTCACTATGGTTCACAAAACATGCACAAAATAGCTGAAAGACTGAAATTTACATACACACATGAAGTCAATAATGGATATTATTAACACTGTCCAACATGTAACTATGTCTGGAACTGATATATAGTACAATAGGGAAAAATCGTGAGGCCTTGGAGGCCATTTTGAAGCATACAAGTGTCATCACTAGATTTGACCCTCAACCTCCCTAGGTGGACCAATGAGCCTCCAACTCATCCCAAACGGTCACGAATGCATGTGTGAGCGTGGGTGAGGCATGCTGGAACATGTGTGGAGATGTGGCAGGCGTGCGTGAGCACATGCGTGAGTGGGAGTGGCTCTAGGAGAGCAATAAATGCCCAAAACAGTCCAAAAACCACTCAAAACAAGCACTAGTGCCACAAAGAAGTCAAAATCCCTGAAAAGGGGGAAGGGGAGCGCATGCCTGGTTGACTACAATAAATGTGGGCGCCTGGGTGTCAGAATGATCAACCTAGAGCGTATCAACTGTGCAGAATGATCAACTAGGAGCACCTCAACTGTCATAATTGCCAATTTCCCTAAGTCTAAACCATAGGAAGTATTGCATGGAAGCAAATAAAAGTGTCTAAGGTCTAAGACGAAGGTACTAAGGTGGATTTTCAGTGTAACACTGCTCCTTAAGTCCTATATTAACATTTTGCATTTGAGTTATATTATCTTGGTTACTGGCATTGACATCGTCCAAAGAAACAACTTAATGACGAAGTTGAGAAATTTGCTGGTTAAGTTTGGAAATGGTGTCCAACATGGAATCAACTTTCCCATGGTTTTTTCATAGTAATTCTTTTTCACGACATTTCATAAGAAATAATACTTCTTTGTTTTAAGAGCATCCATAGTGGAAATAAATAAGGGTATTCTACGATTGTCAACATTGTTGAGATCATGAACGGAAACAGGGGATCAAGTAACTAAAATGCCTACCCAAAAATGTGCATTAGAAAGAGAAAAATAGTACTAAAACAACGTGCTAGAACTGTCCATTAATGCTCTAGAGAGAGACAAATCAATTGCACAAGTGAAAAAAAAGCCAGTTAAGGAAAAAGTGTTAAATTTTAGCATTAGCATGAATTCTTAAAAATTTGCAGACTGTAGCATAGATAACAATAATCAAGTGCAGTGGATACATCAAAACATCACACACACTGAACACAAGAGTTTTTCACGGAGAAACCTTTGAAGGACAAAAATCCCAAAAGCATTAGTAATTCATCTCTTAAATGAGATGACTTGTGTTTTTTCAATCTCAGAATTATGAGATGAATGTTCTCCAATAATTCTCAAACCCTAATAGGCTTGTACCACAGATCAAAAATCCACAAAAGATAATTTTACAGAAGAAATCCAAATTAGGGCTGTTGATTAAGTTGTCATTGATGCCAACGATGTCTGGTCATTGATGCCAACTGTTGAGTCCTTGGTGCCCCTTATGGAGCCCCTGATGGTTAGTGTTTAGTTTGTGGTTGTTTGTGTCAGAGGAGCCCTTTTGACCTTGTCCAAGCCCAAGCTTGAAGCCGTTGGAGGCCTTGGAACAATGACAAAAGCCCTGGTTACCCATTGACTTGGTCAAGTGCCCCTAAGTTGTATCTTGGTCTCATTTGAGTCCATTGTCGAGTTCCTTACTCATGGTTGATCTTTGGTTACTAGTCTTTGTGTTGCTTGTTATGCTTGTATTTGTTTTGGTCTCTTGATTGGTTGTTGGTGTTAAAAAGTTACCTAGGAAGTGTTTGTCCACCTAGACTTGCCTTGGGGTTGGACAAAGACACTTAAAAGTTGTGACTCCTAGTCTTGTGCATTTAATGAATTGAGAAGCACTTTATAATTTTAAAGTGACTTTATTAAAAATGCTAAGTTATGGTTTTCCTAAGTTCACATTTAAATAAAGTTAAGTGAGTGATTAAATAGAAAAGGGTTGTTCTAACTTTATTAAATGACATGAGGTGCACTAAATGCCATTTAATTAATATTTAATGGAGCATTTAATGTGAAGCCTTCATCTAATCTAAACTTGACCATTAGATTGACAGGGAAGTTACCATGAACAAAAAGGACTAGGGCAAGGCAAAAGTTCATTCATTGTGATCATTTTCCAAAAGAGAATTTTGGAGAGGAAGAGAAAAAGAGAGCGAGGGTTTTGAAGAGATTTCTTAACCAGTAGGAGAGAGAAACTGAAGATAAATTTGCAAGCACAAATTCCAAGGAGTCCGTACTCTTGCACAGAAATTGAGGAGGGTTTTACGACACAGATTTCGAGGAGAGTTCCATACAGCTATACGACCAACACATAAATCGAGATAGTACGACTGCATTAAATTCTGAATCCATACTGTACGGATTTACACAGAAATCGAGACAGTACGACCTGCATTAAATTTTGTTCGTACAATACGGATTGACACAGTTCGAGGCAGTACAGTGGGCACAATTTCCGAGGTGAAAGGTACAGAAATTAATTTTGTCCATACAGACAGAATTGACGCGAATTTCGAGGCAGCCTTTGGCATGATTTTTGAGGTGGAAAAATTCAGCAGTGGGTTGAAATTTCAAGACAGAAATCTGATAAGTACTGTTGATTTATTTTCTATACTTTTCTGAAGAAAAATAATAAGTCTCTCCCCTAGAAATAGGTTTTTCCTTAGGGGTTTTATCCTGGACCATTGGTCAAAAACATCTGTGTCAATTTCATGTGTGTTTGATTGTCTAAAATTTTCCGAGTTTAAATATCTGATGAAAGAGAAAAATTTATGAATTCTTTAATTTTGAAGAAGAACCTTGTGTTTCAGTTTTAGTTAATTTTTTAAATAAAATTTGTGCATAAAGGGTTTGGGCATTAAATTATGCAGAGAAGCCAAAAGGCTTGAAACCAGGTTGGGGTTTGTGAAAAACTTTCATGGTATCAGATCACATTAAAGATTCAGAATTTTAAACATTCAAAAAACTGGGGTTTGGAGAAAAGAAAGTCTTGAACAACTTGCTTGAAGTTACAGGTTGCAATCATGGTGTTTGGTCTTAGAGTTGAAGGCAGATTAGAAAGGGTTGCAAATTTTAGCCCATGGAAGGCTAGAATTAGCTTGATACTTGAAGAAAATTAACTATGGGATATAGTTCATAGTACAACAGCTAATCCTGTAGTAGTACCTGCTGATGCAACAAATAAGGAAACTTTTATGAAGAGGGATGTGAGGGCAAGAAGGGTTATTCTTGATGCTGTGAAGGATCATGTAATCCCTCACATTTCAGCAAAATATCACGCATTTCAGATGTGGATAGCTTTAACAAATCTTTACCAGAGTTCGAATGAAAACAAGAAGATGGTATTGAGAGAGAAGTTGAAGAGTGTGCACATGGGTAAAGGGGAAGGCATGACCTCATATCTTACCAAGATCACACAGGTAAGAGATGAGCTTGCAGCTGTAGGTGAGGTGATAGGGAATGTTGAGATGGTGCATACAACACTAAATGGCGTGACTCAGTAGTGGATCGTGTTTGTGCAGACTATCATTGGTAGGGAGAACATGCCCACATGGGATCGATTGTGGGATGATCTCACACAGGAGGAGACACAGAGAGGTTACTTACAGGGCGGTTCATCACATCACAAGGATGATGAGGAGAATGTTGCTTTAGCAACGAAGGGCAAGAAGAAGAAGAAGTTCAAGAAGGGTTCCAAGGATGGGGCCAAACAACATGATGGGGAGAAGGACATGAGCAAAGAGAAATGCTTTGCATGTCAAGAGATGGGACACTATGCTGGATGGTGTCTGAACCAATGAAGCATGACTCGGCCAAGACTTGCGAGTACTCGCGAGTCTGCCCGAGTCAGACCCAAAAACGAGTAACCGGCCCGTACTCGTGGACAGACTCGCCAACGCAGAAATAATCGACAAACTCGGGAGACTCGCCTAGACTCTACACTTACTCGGTCGAACTCGCCCAAGACTGGACACATACTCGAACTTCTACCAAAAAAAGTCAAATTCAATTGGTTTAACTTCAACTGTTGAAATTTCCTCACATTCGGCAACGTCTTATTTCTTCAGACTTAATCCAATTGTAGCCAGACGGTTTCGGTTTCCCTCCGGGCAACCTGTCAACTACTTGCTATCCTGTGAAACGTTTTCCTTACGGGCGTCGTTGTTTGCATTCCGGTAGTTGTGCGGCTTTATCGGTGGCCACGATGTGGCTTCTTATTATTCTTG
>LPNX011070210.1:29876-57261 GCA_001517045.1 Pseudotsuga menziesii | reverse complement strand
CTATTTCCCGAGTTTGTCCCGAGTCCTTCCCGAGTCTTTCCCGAGTCGACGAGTCACATCCTAGCCGAGTCTTTGCCGAGTCCGAGTCGTGCAACATTGGTCTGAACAAGAAGAAGAAGAAACAACAGACAATAGCTTTAGCAGAGATTGATGAGTTTGGTGCAAGATTTGAGAGAGACTTTTCTCTCTTTGCAGGTGTTAGTGTTGAGAGAGCATCTTCTATCACCAGTAGAGATTTTCAGGACCACATGGACCATTCCATGATTGTTGGGCATTTGTTGAGTGCTACCACTACTTCCTCCACTTGGTACATTGATACTGGAGCTTCCAGTCATATGACAGGTGATTGTGATATGTGTTCAGAATTGTCAGAGACAGACTTGGAGATGGAGGTTGTATTGGGAGATGATACAGTGGTGAGAGCAGTTGGGCGAGGGAGTGTTCGTTTTGAGAGGGAGTCCATGTAGCCTATGTTTCTGAGGGATGTGTTGTATGTCCCTGGGCTGAAGAAGAATCTTGTTTCAGTTTCCATGATTGAGGACATAGGCTTCGGTGTATATGTCCTTGATGGGAAAGTTCACATCTTTCCATATGTCCTTGATGGGAAAGTTCACATCTTTCCCAAGTCAGCAGGTCCATCTGATTCACGGGTGATTGGAGTCAGATGTGGGAAACTGTACAAGCATCTTTTCCAGCCACATCATGCACTGTCACACACTCAGAGCAACAGTGAGTTGTGTGAGCTATGGCACATGAGGATGGCCCATCTTCACCATCCAGCTTTGAGGATGCTCAGAGATATGACGACATGTATGCTAGAGTTCAGCACATAGTTGAGTGGTGTGTATAGGGTGTGCTTTGGGAAAGTACACCAAGACTGCTTTTCCAAGCAGCGATTCCAGATCAGAGGGAGTGCTTCAGTTGATTCATTCAGATCTGTGTGGTCAAATGTCATCTACCTCTTTGACAGGATACGAGTATTATGTCACTTTCATCGATGACTTTTCCAAGAAGACCTGGATCTATTTCCTTAAAAGCAAGAGATCAGAGGAAGTCTTGCTTCGGTTCCAAGAGTTCAAAGCTCTTGTGGAGAACCAGACAGGAAAGAAGATCAAGGTACTTCGGTCAGACAATGTGGGTGAGTATACTTCCCATGCATTCGATGAGTATTGTTGGTAGGAGGGGATCAAGAGGTAGTTGACAGTTCCTTACACTCCACAACAGAATGGAGTGGCTGAAAGGAATAACCGTTCTATAGTGGGTGCAGTTAGAGCCATGCTGCATGATCATAGTCTTCCTTTCTTTCTATGGGCAGAGGCCTGCAGCACTGCTGTTTTTGTTCTGAATAGGAGTTCGCACCGTGCATTGGGGTGCAAAACTCCTGAGGAAATGTTTACAGGGAAAGTGCCTGAGATAGGTCACGTTCGGATTTTTGGTTGCCTTACATACTCTCATGTCCCTTTTGAGAAGAGGACAAAGTTGGAGGCTATAGGTGGGTGAGGTAACTTTGTTGGTTATGATGAGACATCGAAGGCTTTTCGCATATACCTTCCTACACAGAGGAAAGTTGTGGTGTGAAGGGAGGTGAAGTTTGAGGAGGAGAAAGCCTTCAGGAGGTCTCTAGATTTTGAGATGGAGGATCAACAGAGTACGACACAGGTGATAGCTCAGAGTTCAACAAGTCAGAGTACAAGGTCACCGGTTTCAGGTGTGACTGGGTCATAGGTTACAGGTTCTTCAGTTACAGGGTCTTAGTCTAAAGGTATTCTGGTACAGGGACAGGTTCACGGATCACAGGTTCATAGGTGAGACCTTTAGGTGATTCGAGTTCTAGTGGTACAGGTTCAGGTTCACTAGGGACAGGTTCTCAGGGTGTTGGTACTTCTTCAGGGAGACAGATGTCTGATGAGGATGTAGAGGAGAGTCTGAGACAAGATGCTTCTTCCAAGAAACGCAAGCCAAGTTGGCTTAGGGAGCTTGTGAAGGAAGCAGAGGCATTAGTTGGACCACCCAAGAGGGAGGTCAAAGAGAGCAAGGCACCTGAGAGGTTTTCCAGCTATATGGCACAGGTGACTAGCTTGCGTGATATCGTACCTACTACTTATGAGGAGGCTTCCATACACCAGGTCTGGAGAGATGCCATGATGGAAGAGTACAATTCCATTATGAAGAATGGGGTGTGGGAAGTGGTTCCGAGACCAGAGGGGAAGTCGGTTGTGACTTCCAAGTGGCTTTACAAGATAAAGCATGCTGCAGATGGCAGTATTGAGAAGTTCAAAGCTCGTTTTGTTGCACGTGGTTTCTCACAGGTTGAGGGAGTTGACTATGATGAGACCCTTGCACTAGTGGCCAGATTTTCTTCGATCAGGGCAGTGATCTTCGTCGTGGCAAGAGATGGGTTGGAAGATCCATCAGATGGATGTGAAAACCGCTTTTCTAAACGATTTTCTATAGGAGGAGGTGTATTTGGAGCAGCCATAGGGATTTGAGGTGTGTGAGATAGATTCTCATGTTTGCAGGCTGAAAAAGGACTTGTATGGTCTGAAGCAAGCCCCTCGGGCTTGGTATTCCAGGATCGATTCTTACTTGCTTTCGATTGGGTTTCAGAAGAGTGAAGCGGATCCCAATCTATACTACATTGTGGTTGGTGGTGTTCCATTTATTCTTCTGCTGTATGTTGATAACTTGTTCATTATTGGGGGAGAGCATCTGATTGATGCGTGCAAGAAGGATCTTGCTTCAGAGTTCGAGATGACAGCCCTTGGACTGATGCATTATTATTTGGGGATGGAGGTTTGGCAAGAGGATGGACATGTTTTCCCGGGCCAAGGAAAATATGTTGCAGATGTTTTAAAGAGATTTAAGATGACTGATTGCAGACCTATGTCTACACCCATGATCACCAACTGGGTGAAGCTTCATGCTTCAGAGGGAGAGTTGGTGGACCCTACTTTGTATCGTCAGTTGATTGGTTCATTGATGTATCTTGTCAACACCAGACCAGATATGAGTTTTGCAGTGAACACTATCAATCAGTTCATGGTGGAGCTCGAGAGAGTGCATTGGACTGCTACAAAACACATATTGAGATATATTGCAGGTACAACTGATTATGGATTGGATCATAGGAGATCTGGTGGAGTGGGATTGGTTGGATATACTGATTTAGATTGGGCAGCTAGTGTTTCGGACTGGTAGAGCACTTCCGGTTGTTGCTTCAGCTTGGGTTCGGTAGTTGTGTCGTGGTTCAGTAGGAAGCAAAAGTCAGTGGCATTGAGTTATGCTGAGGCTGAGAATATGGCGACCAGTTAGGCTAGTTGTGAGGCTTTGTGGCTTCGCAAGCTGATGGTGGACTTATTTGGTTTGGAGTTGAGCCCTACAGTTATACAGTGTGATAATCAGAGTTGCATCAAGCTCTTTGAGAATCCAGTATTTCATGACAGGTCGAAGCACATAGAGATCAGATATCACTTTATTAGAGACTATGTTCAGAGAGGGGTTGTTCAGTTGCAGTATGTTTCGATAGATGAGCAGGTGGCTGACATTCTCACGAATGCTTTGGGTAGAGGGAAACATGTTTATTTCAAAGATAAGTTGGGATTGGTGAAAAACACTTTCCTCGGTAAGAGGGAGTGTTGAAAAGTTACCTAGGAAGTGTTTGTCCACCTAGACTTGCCTTGGGTGGACAAGGACACTTAAAAGTTGTGACTTCTAGTCTTGTGCATTTAATGACGTGAGAAGCATTTTATAATTTTAAAGTGACTTTATTAAAAAGGCTAAGTTATGGTTTTCCTAAGTTCACATTTAAATAAAGTTAAGTGAGTGATTAAATAGAAAGGGGTTGTTCTAACTTTATTAAATGACATGAGGTGCACTAAATGTCATTTAATTAATATTTAATAGAGCATTTAATGTGAACCCTTCATCTAATCTAATCTTGACCATTAGATTGACAAGGAAGTTACCATGAACAAAAAGGACTAGGGCAAGGCAAAAGTTCATTCATTGTGATCATTTTCCAAAAGAGAATTTTGGAGAGAAAGAGAAAGAGAGAGTGAGGGTTTTGAAGAGATTTCTTAACCAGCAGGAGAGAGAAACTGAAGATAAATTTGCAAGCACAAATTCCAAGGAGTCCGTACTCTTGCACAGAAATCGAGGAGGGTTTTGCTGTACATATTTTGAGGAGAGTTTCGTTCAGCTGTACGATCGACACATAAATCGAGACAATACGACCGAATTAAATTCTGAATACCGAATTAAATTCTGAATTCGTACAATACGAATTTGTACAGAAATTGAGATTGTACGACCTGCATTAAATTTTGTCCGTACCTACGATGTTGGGAGCGGGGAGCAGGAGCGAAAAGCGAAAATTTCAAAAGATTCTGATTTGGGAGCGTTTCGGGAGCATTTTTTTATATAGTATATATTTTAATATATTTTGGTGCATATATATTAAAAAAACATGTATTATACCATATTAGCTATAGAAAACATAGATATAACCATTAATACACGTCACATATAACATCAATCATCTAGGAGTTATGACTTGTAGCATTGTCTTCAAATGATCAATCATCAACAACATCAATCTTCACATTTCAACATATAATATTTTCCATCAACAAACTCTAACAGTCTAACAGATAACATCAACCATGAAATGAAACAATGCATCATAATATCATATTCATTACCAAAGAGTTGTAAGATCATAAGATGATAAGAATCAAGATGCAATCAACAATTTAAAGTTCAAACTTCAAACTTCAAAGTAGACCATAATGTTTACAAAATAGGCCATAACAAACATGAAATACAAAGTATTATGATACTATCTACTAATCTACAAAGTTTTCCTCTTGCAACGAGAAACTTCCATTTTTTTTTCTCGTGTTCTAGGTGGAATAGGAGCTACTGGAAGTGATCGTGGAACACGAGAAGAAGATGAATGGCCCCCACAGAATGCCGGACCGTGGACGTTGTGAAGCTAAAGGAAAAACTCTTGCATCTGGAAACTTGCTGGTGGTTGGGGGTGGCATCTCTGATGTATGAATCGGATCACCCTCATGATCACCCTATAGTTGATCCTCCAAGCGCTCTAATGCAATGGCTCCATCCTCCACATTAGCCTCCTCTGGATTGTTGTACCAAGTCAAAAAAGTTCTATCATTCTTGGCCGCTTCACAATAATGGGACAACAACCTCAAGTTGTAGTGCACATTAACCAAACTTTCGGCTCGTTCTGTATTCAAACTATTTCTCTTGACGTTGTGGATGAAGTTGTAGGTGCTCCAACACCTCTCTACAGAAGAACTATTGACAACCTATGAAAGCACCCTCACCGCCAATTTATGCAAATATGTGGCACCACTGCCATACATGTCCCACCAACGGATAGGATCCAACCTCTCTTGATCTTTGGTTGCATGCAAGGTACCAAAGACTCCATGTTCACTGATGTATTGGCTCAATTCACTCCGTACTTGAGCACACTCCTCCTCATCAGGGACCAACTTGTCTAATGCAAGCATATACCCATTTTGCACCTCTGGATCTGTGTGTGGTCTTTTCCTAATTCCACCGCCAGGTGCAGGTTGGGCCAACCAAGATGGAGAATAATATTTTGGGGTAAGAACATATGCAAGGGCATGGAGTGGAACATTCAAATTATTCCACCTTTTGATCACATGTTTATGAATATGGTCATATAAGATTGCATCTCTTTGCTCAACAATGTCTTTGATATGACCAGGCATGCTATCCATTTGCTCATACACCTCCCCAATCATCGACTAATCTGTATTTGCAAAACGAATCATATTATAAACGGGCTTGGTGAACTATAGAACATATTTAACCTGTGTCCAGAAATGACCATCAAGAACGGTGTCATCCACCTCCTGAAAGTCATGTCTATCAAATGCGCTTGCATCTCTGTCTTTTAATCCCTGCCATGAATCACTTGAGACTGTTGACCACCAAAATCAACTAGGTGGACAACGATGTACCATGCACATGTTGGATGTGCCTTGAAGATAAGAATGAAGTACTTAATGATTATATCAAGTGAGGCAACTCTTCTTTTTTTCTTCTCTCTATGAAATTTCCGCACCCCTGCAGGGGATTTTGTAAGGATATGTCAGCATGAAGGTCTAGTTTTTTGTAACTTAATCACCTAAGACTTAGTCATTAGGGAAGTCCTTTCATCGAGTGTTTTTTCACTTGGATATTTAAAATTTCTTTTTAGAGATTAATTATTTGAGTTTTTCATTCAAAATTACCTCCAAAGTGGTGAAAGGCGTTCTAGAGATCGATTCCATGGGGTGATTGGGGCCTATGAATGTTCTATATTACCATGCTAGATGTTATCCAGAGTCTTGCGGAATTTCATTAAGTTTTTCCTAGGATTTTTTAATTTTTGGTGATTAAAAATTGCCCCTCAGCATAAAAAAAGTTGGATTAAAAAGAGGGTTAAATGGAATCTAATGCCCATGAATAGGGGTATGGGTACTCAAAATCAATGGCATGAGCCCCCCTACTCCCTTGGGAAAAGTTTGAAGTGATTTAGATAAGTCTTGCTAAGGTTTTGCTCACATTTGCCAAAGTCAGTCAAGGAAATCAGAAAAATTGGCAATTAATTAGAGAGCCAAATTTTGGAAAAGTGACTATAGTCACTTGGGGTGGCCAAGTGAAGGTTCTAATGTTTATATTATGTTCCTAAGACAAATTTAAGACCCAAAGTGGGGCCCCCAAGCAAGCATATAACAAGTTTTGAGTTGCCGAATCTAGGGGGTGCCCTCTTCTCTCTTTGATTGGTTGGGTGAGCTAAAGTTAATGGAAGGGGCTCCACTATGGTGGTTTCCTTTCCATTTGTCATAACAATAAGGTTAAAAGCATTAAATTGGGGGTTTCTCTCCCCATATTTGAGATCTCAAACCTTGGTTTTGCCCTCCTTGAGCAAATTCGCCCCCCTCTCTTGGGGCCCTCTCTCTCCCTTGTGACACTTGTCTAGCATGCAAAGAGCCTCTCTCTTTCATTTTTCCTATTTAAGGAGGCTCCCCCTCCTCATTTCAGGTCACAAAAAAAACACACACACACTCACCCACTCTCTTGCTCATGATCTCATTCCATAGCTCTTGCTTTGGCCATTGTAAGTTTCAGCCATTTGGCTTTGGTAATCACAATCTTTGGAGGAATCTTGTGTCCATTGTTCTCATTGATGATTTGCTTCTATGCTTAAGGGCTACACAAGTTTGGTTGGCCAAGGAAGCATACTAATTTTTTTTAGTAAGATTTATGGTATTTGTATTTCCTAAATTTTGTGAGTTTTCATTCTTGTAGTAAAGAAGTTCATATATTTTCTAGTTTGAAGTTTATGATTTCTTTGCTCATTATTTGATTCTCACCTTCTAGTAGTTTTGTAGTGAAAATGTTGTAAGTTGCAGGTTATTTGGATTGAAGAGTGGGATTCCTCGGTTGGATGTCTCATTGCTTCACTTATTGAAGAACAAAGGACCAATTTTCTCTTTCTTTACATACAAATTTCTGCATTTTAATTTTAGTTTGTTGGGTGTTTCAAATCTGGTTTTAACCCTTTTATACTCAAGTTCTTTCAAAATGATTCATTTGGCAACTTTGTGTAAATTTTGTATATATATTGCACTAACATACTAACTTCCCCAAAGTGATTTTGGGCACATTTTATCATTTTTCTGTTTGCTGGTTTTTAGCAGGTTAGCAACAAAACAAGGCAAAACTCTATCAAATTTCAGCCATAGAAGAGTTTTAAGGCCACCCCAAAGGAAGAGCTTCAAGGCCATCTCAAGAAAGGGAAAAAACACGGTTTTTCTCATTCCTTTTACCTCTTTCTTTACGTTGAAATTTCAGCCTTTGTAACAAGTCCAAGAGAGTCTCTTGGACTTGATTTCTTGCTTTACATTTTCAGTTAAATCAAGTCTTATTTATTTGCCATCCATTGCTAGCAATAGAAGTTGGGCTTGCCCACCTTTGCATAAGCAATTGTTGATTGGCGTGGGTTTAGATTAGTTAGAGTTTCATTTTGTTTTTATTTTCTTCTTTATTTTTTGCCCACACCCACCTTTGCATAAGCAATTGTTGATTGGCGTGGGTTTAGATTAGTTAGAGTTTCATTTTGTTTTTATTTTCTTATTTATTTTTTGCCCACACCTTGCAAGTGATTTGGCTATATGCTATCCTTGCAAAATCGTGCCGACTAGCGTTCTATTTTTGTTATTTTCATTTTCCCACACCTTGCAAGTGATTTGGCTTTGCCATCTTTGCAAAATCGTGCTGGCTCGTATCTTTCTTTCTTTTATTTTTATTTGCCCACACCTTGCAAGTGATTTGGCTTTACCATCCTTGCAATATCGTGTTGGGTTGCATTGTTAATAATTGTTAAATTCTTCTTTCGTTTAAAATAAACTTTGCCTCGATCTTCGCCCCGTATTCACTCCCCTTGTCGGTTGATCCGACCCTGCGTGACAAGAAAGGGAGAAGATTTGTGTTGGCTAGTTTAATAGGCACCCAAATAAATATTTTCATTAGAAAGGAGAAAAAGAGGCTTGGCCTGTGGAGCTAGTGGGGTAGAGGCCGTGGGGGGATTCATGGCACTTTGTGTCCTCCAGTTGAGAACCCAGCAAGTTTCGAGTTTGATCCGTGGAGCTAGGTGGGAACCTTGTGTTCCCATGTTGAGCACTCGACAGTCTCTCTCTAATCGAAGGAGATATTCTCTTGGGGTAGGCATCTAGAATAGTTCATTTCTTTGCAACAAACACCCTAATTCCCTAAGTCAAAGAGAGACACAAAATTTACTAAAACTTACAGGACCACTTGCATAACATTGTTACAATCCTTTACACTTCTCTGCTTTGCAATCACTTTATTTTAACTTACTCATTTATTGGAAGTCATCATGTTCTTGTATATTTGTTAAAGTAAATGAGTTGATGCTTTAGGAAAATTATTTGAAGTTGATTATTGTGACTCCATAGCCCGAGTAGAGATGACACTGGTCATTTTGATTATTTGATTGTTTCTCTCTTGCATACATTTCTGGTTGATTGTTAAAGCATTTGCTTGTCATTTGAAAGTGTTTCATTTATGCATGATTGATTGCCATAAAGTTTAAATTAGTTTATTCATCTCTTAACTCCTAAAACACAACCTTTGAAACATAGTAAATAGGGACTACCCCCTGGACCTTTTTAGGATTTGGGTCTAAACGGAGGAGTTAGGAACTGAGGTGACATTGGGTTCTAAACTCATAGTTGCCCTTGGGAACACACCTAGTGGTTGGAAGACTTTTCCACGGTCAAGTGTGTTTTCAGGCGGCAACAGAGACCATACTAACCAATGCCTCTCTTACCTTCAAAAGCCTCATGAAGGTGAGGTAGTAGCTACCAAATTTAGTCTTCGCAATCTTCAATAGCTCCAACCTAGAGTGATTGCAAAAAATGCGGTGGGCCATGCTATGATTGGTGATAAATTTTATCATTTTCTTACCTCTCTTGTACAAGGCACCGATCCATCGGTAACTAGGGTCCTTCATCTTAACAATATCATGCATCAAAAGGTTCAATGTGTGAACCAAACACCCTGACCAAAATATGTTGGGATACTTATCCTCAATGATTTCTCCTACTGCCTTGCAATTAGCAACATTATCTGTGATGATTTGAATGACATTGTATGTTCCAATCGTTTGAATGGTTTCAAGTAAAGGTTGTGCAATATTGGTACCAGTCTTGTAGCGATCTGAGTAGTCAAGAGCTGAAAGGAAGACCGCACCACTAGCAGACACACCAAGAATATTTATCAATGGATTGTCTTTAACATTTGTCCACCCATTAGATACAATGGATACCCCATATAAGAACCAATCATTTGTAAACTGTCCAAGAGCACTATTGATTTTGGCTCTTTACCTGTCAAGTCCCACGGTTCTAGCTTTTGTCATACCCAGGGCTCCTGCATCCTTTAGGGGCACCATTGATGACTTGTACCATTTCATGCCAATAGGTTGAGCGAAGAACATTGAATGACACACCACATGCATAAAGAAACCTATAAACTTTTGAATCCACATCATCTCTACAACCAAGGTCAAGGAAATATGATAATGTTTTTCGCATAGGCGAGAATCCACTCGCATGGGTGGATGATGATCCAGATCCACCACTAAACATTCTATGTGGGCATTTAGATTTGACCCTTGATCTCTTGGAATTGTTTTGAGCGGCCTCTTCTTCCATCCTGTATTTGTTTCTTTCTTTAGCTGACACTTAGTCACATGTTTTGACTCCAGTAGCCTTCCCTTGATCACATGGCATAATCTCACACGGGTATAAGAACTTGTGTAAGTTTTATTACAATGGAGGCATGTAAACTTTGTGGTTCCAACCCCTATCCCTCCCCCAAGCCTTGTCACATACTTCCACAAAGGTGCTGTGTCTTTTTTTGGCCCCTCATCACTTCCAATCTCCTCCTCCTCTCCCTCTTCCTCTTCCTCTCCATGGTATGTGTGGCTCCCTATCTCTTCATCCTCATCATTACCACCACCAAATCTACTTCCCACCACCACCATCATCAGAAGAATCAGAACCAAAAACAAAAACCACATACCCATCATGCTTGTTGATTCAATATGAGAATCACTTCTTTCTTGTAATAGAATGATGGAGAAGAAGAAATTGGAAAGAGTAGGAAAAAAACACATATAAGATTTAAAATTTTAACATAGTGAAATATTTTTTTCAAAAACAAACAAAGATTGGGTTTTTAGAGTCTACCTCTTTAGCTCTTCAAGGATGGTTGAATGTTTCTATGGAAGCCTTCAATCTTCCTTCCAAGCTCTCACAAATAGAAGCTTTCAATCTCCCCTCCAATCTTCCTTCCAAGCTCCTACAAATTTGCTCTCAAACAACTAGCAAAGCCACTCAAAGCCCTAGTAAGATAAATGAAAACAAGCAAATGAAGAATAGAATGAGTCCAAATAAAGGCCAATAGTGTTTATAAACACTAATTAAACCCTAGGCAATCACCAATTTTTTTTTTTTGTTGCAAAAATGAAAAAATGAGAATTTTTTTTCCAAGCCACGGAATCGCTCAAGGAGTGATTTTTTAAGGTCGGAATCGGTCCGGGAGCGCTGCAGAATTGCTTTGGGAGCGTCGCTCCATAATCACTCCCTCAACGATTCCGAAAAAATCAGGGAGTGTTTTTTTTGAGGGAATCACGTTTCCTAAAATCGCTTCCGGGAGGAATCGATGAGGAATCGTGATACCGGGAGCGATTCCTCATCAATTCCTCCTAGAGCGCGAATTGAGAGCGATTCGAGGAGGGTAGGAGCGATTCCCCACAACTTTGGTCTGTACAATACAGATTGGCACACAGTTCGAGGTAGTACAATGGGCACAGTTTTTGAGGTGAAAGGTACATAAATTAATTTTGTCTATATAGACATAATAGACACGAATTTCGAGGCAGCCTTTGGCACGATTTTCGAGGTGGAAAAATTCAGCAGTGGGTTCAAATTTCGAGACAAAAATCTGATAACTACTGTTGATTTATTTTCTGTACTTTTTTGAAGAAAAATAATAAATCTCTCTCACTAAGAAATAGGTTTTCCCTGGATCATTGATTTTTCCCTTAGAGGTTTTATTCTGGATCATTGGTTTTTCTAGTTTTTCTTCATCTTGTGATCTTCAATAAGGTATGGTTCATGCTTCATGGTTTCTCTTGTAATGACATGTCTCTCATGGATAGAGTTCCTCTTTGATATTAGTATGTAAGCCTATATATTGGTATATCTCTTTGAAGTCATTGAGTATGTTATGGAGGCTATGGTGATGGTTATCTTGGCATATATTTTGATGTGATCTTGATATAGATCTTGATTATTATCTTGGATGTTGTTGGCATAGATCTTGGTGTTTATCTTGACTATTGTATACGTGTAGTATTGAATGAGAAGTTGACATGTAAGTAGTAGATCTTGTGAGATATTTCTTTGATCAACCTAGATGTTTTCTTTGAAAACTAATTTGACAAGTGTTGATCATTGTGTCTTCGACCTAAGTGGAGTTGGATTGTTATTGATTGTTAATGACAACCTTTGACAGTGTTGTAAGTGACTATTTGCTTGATGTTTGTTTGATTTGTTGACTTGATTTGAGTAGAGTGAAAAATCCTTTTCTATCTAAGAGTTTATGAGATTGATTGAGTTTGACATAGTTGGTTAAGTCTTTTATCTTCTTGGCTGAGGTTTATTTGGTTGAGGTATGCCATGTTTAACTGTCAAGTATTCCTTGACTGTGATTGAGGTTGGTTGTGGTGTCATTGAGTTGAGTGTGATTGGATAGAGTTTGGTTGACCGTATGTGAAGTCTCTTAGTTTCTCAAACGTGTCTCTTGATGAACTAGGCCAAGTAAGAAGGGTTGGTTGACTGTTAGAGCACTTGATTAGATTAACACAAGTATATGATTGATTTGGCACAGGTACATAAGCATCTTGGTATAGGTTGGTTCAGTTGAGCAAGATTGGCACAAGTTGCCTTATGTGCAGTTGGTTTGACTCAGATTGGCTGAGTTGTATGAGCTTTGGTTTGACCCAGGTGGACTGAGTTTAGTGTGCAGACTCAAATTGACTGAGTTGGTTGATATGAGCAAAAGGTTGATTGGTACAGCTTGATTGGGCAGGTTGATTGTATTGGTTGATGAGCAGTGTGATATAGTGGACAGTGATCGGTTGATGAGTAGTGATCAGATGATGAGCAGTGGTTAGTAGTGGTAGTGGTTGTCCAGTGTGGTACAGATTGTGTAGTGTAGTACAAGTGTTGATTAACAGGTTCGCAGGATCAGTGCGATAGTGGTTCAAAAGTTTTTATCTTCATATCAGGGTGGCAGGATGGGGCAAGGAAAGGAGGTTGTAGCCTCCTTCCGGTTGAAGCAAGAAAACTAGGGAGATGTAGCTTTCTTCACGTTGGAGCCTGTAAATCAGGGGGTTGAAGCCTTCTTCCAGTTGCAACTAGAAAATTGAAGTCTTTATAATAAGGGGGGTTGTTGCTTCCTTCCAATTATTTTTGGAAAATTATTTTAGAAAGGCTTCCGTGGTTTTTCCCCTAAGACTTGGGTTTCCACGTAAAATCTGGTGTTTCGTTTTCCATGCTATGCTTCTTATGTGATGATATAATGATGACAATAATGCTGATGCTGATATAATGATAATGTGATAATGCATATTATTGAATAAGTTGTTGATTGTTAAAAGTAAAAAGTAATAAAAGCTGTACACATTGATTCACCCCCCCCTCTCAGTGTACTTGGCGTGTCCAACAAGGGCTTCCTGCCCTAATTTCTTTCTGCTGCCCAAAATTTTAGAACTGCTGCCCGAGATAAATGTCTTGCTGCCCAGATATGCTGCTGCCTGCCCAAGTCAGTACCTGTCTGCCTGGACTTGTACGGAGCTGCTGCTGCTGCCCAGATGCCTGCCCGAGTCCTGTACTTGTCTTCCCGAGCCTGCACCAAGCTGCCCGAGACTATATCAGGCTGCCCAAGCTCTTGTTGGAGATGCTCGAGTGCATTGTGAAGAGGCCGAGGCTGAGGATGGGCTGCCCATGAAGGAGGGAGCTGCCCGGATATATTTGCAGCCTGCTCGAAAGTGTTGGCAGCTGAACAGAGGCTGCTCGGAGAGGAGGAAGGGTAGCCCGTGAAGATATTCGGGCTGTTTGAGAGGGTTGCCCGTGAACTAAAGCTGCTACCCAGAGGTGGAAGAGTTACTCGTGAGGGTTAGGATGTTGACCTAGCTCATGAAGATAATGAAGAGGCCGCTACAAATGATCACCGTGAGCGAAACCCTAGCTTAGGGTTTTTGTAATATCCCAAATATTGATATTCTATTGATACTTGGTATAATGTTGACTCACACACTCAATTTTGCGCAAAAATATGAAATAATCGTGCATGCAAAATTGCCATGCAAAAGTCTCTAAAATATAGTTGAATTAGGGCTAGGGTTTATAGAAAGTAATTTAACACTTACCACTGCTAATCTGGTCTGTGATACTCCAGAGATAATACGCATGCATCAAAAGCTGAACTGATGAAGAACTGATGCTCCCTTCCTCCGGTGTTACCATCGATGTTACCGCCAGCAACACGAACCCTTTTCTCAGCCAAGTGTGACGGTGTTGGTGGAGGAGCTGTCCGATGAAAGTGAGATTTTGCCGGGACGAAGGTCTTCCCGTGCCGAAGAGAATGACTAGAGCATGCAAAGGTTTTGATCCCTCTAGGCAGGCTAGCGAATTGGTTCACTAGTTTAGCTGCTCACGCCCCTAGCTACACGAAACTGATGAGAACTGCTCCGGATGAACAAATTGGAAGCTGATGATCACTTGATACCGTAGGATGGTCCTGCTGATGAAGATGCTACCAATATTCAGAAGATAAACTAAGATCCGAAGACCCAGTGAATGCTTTGGGATTTTCCAGCTAAATCCCTAGCTGTACCGTGTCCTTGCAGATAACCTTCCGATGGATGCCAAATAGCTGTATATGAATGAATAAAGTTGAAGAGTGGATGGTGGACCTAAATGGCCTACCCTGAAGGAGACTAGGGCAGATATCTCACTGTTGAACCCTCATTAGCTGAAGACGCCTTCTTCAACCCCAACTGCCACGGCTGCAAGCTGTGCTGCTGCTCAAAGCTCCAAATCAATCAACAACAATAATAGATAGTCTCTTTAGTCCAATTAACTCTCTTAAATAGAGTCTCATACGCTTTTAGGGTTTGCATGTCACTTTTAGGGTTTATGCTTCACTTTTTGCATGCATGCAATTTTAATTTAACGTTGACTTTTAATCCTAAAGAAATAAGGCTTCTTTTATCCGATTGATGACTTTAATAGTGAATAAATGTCATGTTCTGCTCTAATTATCAAATGCCCTCAGTCAATTCCCTCTCATGCAGTACCCGCTTAAACCTATGAGAATTAAGTAGGTTAGTGGGTGTTTTAGGTGCTTTAATTAGAGGGGGACATTACAGTCCTCCCCGCTTGAGATTGCTTGTCCTCAAGCAACTGCAAACTAGGATGCTGCAATACCTGCTCTCCCTCCCATGTGGCATCCTCCATAGATAATTCTCTCCATTTTACCAAATACTCTCGAATCACCCTGTTTTGGAGCTTCCTTTCTCGCACCTGTACGATTCTTTCTGGAATCAGTACCGACAGCCCTTCATCATCTAAGGGAGGAAACTTGGTGGATGGAGCAATGTGTTGTCCTAATGTTTTCTTGAGATTGGACACATGAAACACATTGTGAATCTTGCTTTCCTCCGGGAGTTCTAGCTCATTAGCCACTTCTCTAACCTTCCGAACTACCTTGTAAGGACCATAGAAGTGAGGTTTTTGTTTTTTTGCTCCTTTCTTCTTGAGTGAAGATTTCCTGTATGGTTGTAGCCGTAAATATACTAGATCTCCTACCTCAAAGCTCCTCTCAACCCTGTGTCTGTCTGCGTATAGTTTCTGCTGATTCTGTGCTGCATGTAAGTTCTCCGTTAGGACCTTAAGGATATCCTGACTGTCCTATACCCAATCTTTTGCCTTGGGTGCTTTGTTGTCTCCAAAAGCTAGATGTGCGAAGCTCAGTGCCTCATAGCCATACAATGCTTTGAAAGGTGTCATCTTGATAGACATATGGTAGGTTGTATTGTAGCAGTATTCTCTTAAGTGTAGCCATTTAATCCATGTTGCTACATAATTGCGCAGATACCCTTCAACCCACTTGTTGACAATCTCTGTCTGCCCGTTGCTTTGCGAATGATAACTCGTACTTATAGCGAGTTTTGTCCCTACCAACCTGAATAGCTCCTGCCAGAATGCCAGAGGGCACTGGTGAATTTATTGCCCTGATCGCTGACAATGGTCTTGGGTAGCCCATGTAGTCTAAAAACCTCTCTAAAAAATAACTCGGTTACCTGTGCTGCTGAATAATCGGATGAGATGGCAAAGAAGTGGGTAAATTTGGTCAATCGATTTACCACGGCATATAAGTAGTCTCGTCCTTGTACCTTGGGCAACCCTGTAATGAAGTCCATTGAGATACTTTCCCACTTCTGCTTCGGTATCGGTAATGGTTGAAGTAACCCTGTCGGATGAGTGTGTTCGATCTTGTTCTGCTGGCAGATGCTGCATTCTCGGACATGTTACATTACTTCCCCATTGAGGCCCTTCCATGAGAACCTCTCTCGGATCTGCCTGTAGGTCTTCAAGAAACCCTGATGTCCTGATAATTGTGAGTCATGTGATGCTTGTATGATATTCCTTTTTAAGGCTGATTCTAGGACGAGGTATATCCTGCCCTTGTAATAGATGATGTCATCAATAATTCTGTACCTGTCATCCTAAATCTGTCCATCCAATAACTCGCAAGCAAATTTATTTTTGGAGTACTCTACTAGGAAAAGAGACCTCCAATCTATGGATATACTCATGAGAGATAATGAAGCGGGTCATCTGGATAATGCATCAGCTATTACTTTGTTCTTACCCTTCACATACTCTATCTCGAAATCATAGGCTTGCACCTTGCTGACCCATTTCTGTTGGAGCTCATTTAACTCCTTCTGCTCCAAGAAGTACTTGAGGCTGTTATGATCTGTCTTAATTTTGAATTTGTTGCCCACTAGGTACTGTCTGAATTTAGTGAGGGCATGTAAGATGGCTAGCATCTCTTTGGCATATATGGAGTAGTGGCGCTCATAGTCTTTCAGTTTCCTGCTCTCAAATGCAATAGGGTGATGGTTTTGCATCAGTACTGCCCCTAGTCCTTCCCTTGAAGCATCACATTCCACTATGAATGGCTGTGAGAAATCTGGTAGTGCTAAAACCGGGCAAGAACTCATGATGGTTTTCATTTCCTCAAAAGTTTTCTGTGCCAAATTTGTCCATGTGAATGCCCCCTTTTTTGTGAGGTCGGTGAGTGGTGCGGCGAATTTGAGAGAACCCCTTAACATACCTCCGATAATATGTGCAAAGGCCTAAGAAGCCTTTCAGTTCAGTGACTGTCTTTGGCGTTGTCCAATCCCTGATAGCTCTAATTTTCTCCATATGAACCTGTACCCCTTCTGCACTGATGATGTGCCCTACATACAACATCTCTTTCATACCAAATTCACACTCAGACATCTTCGCGTAAAGTGAGTGCTCTTCCAGAATGCTCAATACCCCGTCTAAGTGTTTCAGGTGTTCCTCCCAAGTTTTGCTGTAAATTAAAATATCATCAAAGAATACTAGCAAATACTTACGTAACTGAGCCCTGAAAGTATGGTTCATGCACGACTGGAAGGTGGCTGGAGCATTGGTGAGTGCAAAAGGCATGACCAAGAACTCGTTGTGACCATAGTGGCAACGAAAAGCTGTTTTGGAAATGTCTTGATCCTTTACTCGGATCTGATGGTACCTCGAGCGAAGATCAATCTTTGAAACTACTTGTCACCCCGTAGCTCGTCCATTAGTTCATCAATCTTGGAAATGGGATACTTGTTTTTGATGGTCTTTTTGTTGAGTGCTTTGTAATCGATGCACATTTGCAATGTGCCATCCTTCTTCTTAACTAAGACCATTGATGATGCAAAGGGACTAGAACTGGGCTGGATATATCCTAGTTCTAGTAATTCCTTGATTGTCTTCTCGATCTCATCCTTGTATCTTTTAGGATGTCTTTATGGAGTGGTGATGACTGCATGTGTCCCCTCATCCAGCTCAATGATATGCTCAAATCCCCTATTTGGTGGTCTACTTGCTGGAAGATCACATAATACCTTCTTGTTCTTCTGTAATAATGCCTAAATATTCGTTGGGTGTTGTTCTCTGGAGGTTTCCTAAAGGTGACTAAACACTCTGCTAACCATTCTATGTTACCCTATCTGAGCACAGCCTCCATTCTCTGTGAGGACACTGGTTTTGGGGGATGAGTATTCATGCCCCTCAAAACTACCCATTTCCCATCCGGTCCTTGGAATTCCATTTCCATTGCCCTGTAATCTGTAGTATATTTCCCTATTGAATAAAGCTATTAGACGCCTAATACTACATTCGTGTTAGCCACATTCACTACATAAAATGAGTCTGTCATGTGGTAGTTACCTAATGTGCCATCCAGTTTAGGAATCCAATAGTTGCACTCCATGCTGGTGTTTCTTGCTACTGCTACAGTAAATCCCGCAAACTTCTCTGTTGGAATGCCTCGCTTAGCCACCCATGTTGCATCAATGAAATTGTGGGTTGCTCCCCCATCAATCAATACTCCTACTTTGTGGCACTGTACTACTCCCCTGACCTTGAGAGTATGAAACCTAGGTACTCCAGATAATGTAGCGATAACTCCCTCTGGTGTATCCCCTTAGAGTGACTCCTCCTTTGTTGCCCGCAATTCCTCTGTTGTTTCCTGCTCGTAGTCCTCCCCTTCATTGTCTGAATATACCTCTCTATGTAATGGGCTTTAGCCTTTCCCAAGCACCTGTGTCCTGGAACCCACGGTTCTCGACAAGTAAAACACAATTTCTTCCGTCTCAAGTCTTTTCTTGTGTCGTCTTCTAACCAAGTTTTCTTCGGTATTTTCGGTTGAAAGGTTTCCTGTCTTTGTCTTGTTATCACATATATAGTAGCCGGGCTACCATATTCTATTTTTCAGATTCTGTACACTTTTCAGCCAGATCTCCTACATATGAGATGAGCAGTTTTGATGGATCATTATGTTATCAGTGGACTATAGTACTCTCCCATGCCAGGACTGAGTCTTAGGACACTCAGATTTGAGGACCGATGTAGCCATTTAGTCATGTGCGGAGCAGATAACAGTGCCTAGTTTTGCATCGGTGTTTTCTTATTGGACAGATGTTAGTTCAGATGAACTATTTTCATGCTTATGACTCAGTTTATATTATATTGTGTTATGGTTATTATTGCTCTTATAATCATTTTTGTGACATGTGGTAGCATTTAGTGTCATGATCTGGCGGTCATAAATATTTGGACTTGGATGTATTTATATTATGTATTAATGTCCCTATTTAGGTCTGGAAGTTCTTGATCTATACTCATTGGTTTTACCCTCCCTAGGAAGAATAGAGGTAGTCATTCCCACCATACTTTGGCTTGCTAGTGTTGGTTTCATTATTCATTGTCTCCACTCATCCATTACCTTCCAGTTGTGTTTTAGCTTGACTTACTACTTGACTTGTGGCATGGAGGACCTTTCCTCGCTAGAGCCTTTGTTGGAAAAGCCTCCCTGTTTATTTGTGTCTCGGCTCTGAGTTGCTTAGGTTGTGTTTGCTTACCTGAAACAAGTAGCACTGCCATCAATACAATGAATTTGGAAATGAAATGAATATCTTATAAAAAGCCCATTCATGAAAAGTAGTGTTTTTAAACATACATGAATGCAAGGCTTTCCTAATGAAATTGGCTCTGAAAAATATTGCAATGAAATATCTTAAACATTCATGAAAAGTAGTGTTTTTCAACATACATGAATGCATAAAGCCTCAATAATAAAAGTCCGTATAAAAAAGACGTAGACAAAGGCTATGGAAAATCAAAGGCCAAAAAAAGCAATGGTTCCTAAAAATCTATCTAAAGATTGCTGGCCTTACTTGTATTGAGTTGGATTGTGAGCATTTGTCAAGGTGAGTAAGCACCTCTGAAGTAGTTCACCCATTTGTGAGGCACTGCAATCCCCTTTGTTGATTGTTTGTCCAACATATGGTCATAGTGATATTCCCTTTACATATCCAAAGTGTCACAGTGTTGAGTTGATGGTCATCCCTTGTCCTAACCTTGTAAATTTTAGCCTTCACCCTTCACTAGCAAATTGACTACAACTATGAAGTGAGTATAGTCCTGAAAGTCTGGTCTGAGTAATAATAAATAAAACCCTATATATGTATTTGGTTGATGTACCGCCAGTGAGGTGATTTCTATTTGTTATGATTGTTACTTGAAAGATTTGTAGAGCATGTCTTAGCCTCTTAACACTTGCAGTAGATGGATGAAAGCCTGACTTATATTATTGGTATCTGGTCATTTACAGGTGATTATTTTGTCTATTGGATATTGCAGATGACCAGGCAGAGACCTGGAATGGGTATGAGTATATACCTTAGATGGATTTGGACTCTCTGAGTCCAATGAGACAACTTGTTGTTAGTTCCGGGCACTTACAGAGATGATTAGGTTCATTTTACTCTTTTGGTGCAGTTTTGCTTCACTGGAAGTCATGTCTGAGCAGGGAGTTGATCTTATTGGATCTCCTAGGGCGCTGTATGGGGCATAGGGGGTCCAACCACTTGATTATACCATATTACCCCCCTCCTAGAGAGCTTGGTAGGCTCAGTTGGATAACGCAGGCACCCTAGGAGGCTGTTTTGGCAGGTTCACGTTTCTCGAGGGAGATAAAAAAAATATCTAAATGGCTATCGAGGAATTTGATTTGGGATATTGAGGCAAGGAAATGGCATGGGATGAGTCATGATGATGAGAGTGATGTCCTCCGTACCTTCTCTAGCAGTTGCAGCACCTGATTGGGCCCACACTTACTTTTTTGGACATTTTATATTTTTTTCTGGAGCTTTTGGGAGGCTCATCCTCACGGAGGCACAATTTCACAGTTTAAAAAATATATTATTTTTATTGTGCCATGGGGACACCCAGAGGGAGTTAGTTAACACTCCATGGACCCACCATGTGCTTCATTTATTTCTTGTTGAGTGGGGTCCCCTCTCTTTGGGTGATTTAGTCTACTTTTATATTATATTGTTATATTGATCCATGCATTGTATGTTGAGCTCATCTCAACCATTGATTAGACATTTGTATCTTTTAATTTTAGCTACTCATTTGAAAAGTGGTTAGGATTTTGGTTCTCTCGTTCCTATTTAAAAGAGAGAGCTTCTCATTTGTAAGGGGTCTTTGGCTCTTGGATTTGGATAATAGAAAAACTTTTCTTGTGGATATTTTTGGATCTCCTTTGCATCTGGTGTTCTTAGATGGTGATTGGAAAGTCTTTTACTTCCTAGCATTCGGGAAATTTTTGTGAGATCTATATCTTTTTTCTGGACTCTTTGTCTTTTGTCTACAGGAGGGCGACTTCAGCTTGGGCGTTTTTGTAGGGGGACCTCAACTCGCTTGGATTGTCTTCGTTTTTTTCAGGGGGTTTTCATTAGTGTCATTTCAATCTATGATTTCTTCTTGCTATTTTTTCTATAGCATCCAGGATTTTTTCTCATGTTGCAGCAAATCTGACATGGTTGACATTTGTTGTACAGGAGAGAGGGTGAATTGACTCCTTGGGGCAAAATGTTGGACATAGAACTCGCTGAAAGCTTCTCAAATTGATCGGGATAGCAGGGATCATCATCATCAAGGCATCGACAAGGTTTTCTAGGTAAGATCTATAGGTTAGTCCCTTTCTTTTAGATTTCAATCCATTGGCCTCTGCTTTTCTTCATTTTACACTGAAAATTCTATAATAATAAAAACCAAAAAATACTAAAAAACAGACCGCTTGATCTCGAGCCAAACCACTGCTGGGTTTTGTAGATCGGGTCATCCCCTAACCATATCACCCTCAACGCTGATCTGAAAGTGGTTGGTTTGCCCTAGATCTGAGAAACTGACCTCCCAAACCCTAGCGCTATCCACCATTTTTTTGACTTTTTCTGTGATCTGATTTTTTCGGCAAATTCCTTCTTGGGTTTGTAGATCGGGTCATCCTCTCACCAAATCACCTTCAACGCTGAGCTAGAAGTTGACAGGTTGCACTAGATCTGAGAAACTGACCTCCCAAACCCTAGCGCTAGCCATCCAGCTGCTGGTTTTTCCAGTGATTCGACTTTTTCGGACAAATATCTTTTTTTTCGGTTTGTAGATCGACCTATTTCCCAGGCGGGTTTCCTCCAACGCTGGGCAGATAGTGACTCCATTGCCCTGGATCTGATAGGCACTGATCTCCAACCCTAGCGCTACCCCCTCTTTGGCCTCTTTTTCCTGAAATTTGTTTTTTCCTGATGACTCGGGTACTGTGACATTGTTATACCATTCCATCGAGTCTATCCATTGGTACTAGATAGCCCCAATCCTATCCTTGCCCTCCCTACATTGGTTGCGTTTCCGAAGGCAACGGATATCTTCATCCATTGGTAGTACCCCAACCCTAGATCTAGTATTCACCTTATAGGTCACCTGTGTCCCAACCTTGGATCAAACCTCACACTTCCAAAGCCCTAATCCAAAGCCCTGGTTAACTTAGTGACACCCTCCATAGATCTAGGGTTTCCATTTACCTTACACCTTACGTACCTCAAGTCTATTTGATCTGATTTGGTGTCTATGTCTGATCTCTCCTATCGGGCGTAGATCTGGGTCTCCCCCTTTGTTGTCTTGGGCTAAGATAACATAAAGCGAAGACTGCCTCTATTAGCGTGACAACCATCCATTTGGGAGTCAAGGCAATCTTGGTTCCACCTCCTTAGATGCTTGTCCCTCTACCATCCATTCTGGATCCATCTCACATAGGCAACAGCAAGGTTGGTGATAACATGTCTCTAACTGGAAAGTTGGTTTTGAGTGGAAACCTGTTTTTCGGAACTGAGTCTTGGAGATCTCTGGCTCAGCTAATTGCATCCTGTAGAGTGGAGGGTTTATAAGCTTTCACCCACCCCCGTGGTGGTTCTATTAAGGCCTCACTAAACAACATAATCAACATGCTCTCCGACACATCTGTCATCATAACAGCTACCCACTGGAGCTTAGAGATGAAGGCCTCGACACTACCTTTCTGCTTGAGTTGAGCCAACTCTCTGAAGTGTATCTCTGGGTCCTTCCTGTCAAACCGCTCCATAAGCTTCTGTGTGAACTCATTGTAGGAGCTAATGGTGTTGTGACCCAATGTCATTAGTCCATGGCACGACCACTCATGAGCCTCTTCATCTAGGTGGAGTGTAGCCAATTTAATGGCATTTGTCTCTGTCATGGGGTTGAGTTGGAAATAAGTATCCAACTTCTGAACCAATATCCTTGCCGAATTTTCGCGAGCCCCATCAAAGTTTAGGATGGTCAACCTACCCAAGGTTATCTGCAACTCGTAATTATAATTAAATCCCCTGTTGAAATTCCTGGGTTTGTTCCTACTCTTCATGTTGCAGAAATCTGGAAAGGACATGGATGCATGAAACTCATCCCCTAAGTCCCTAAATTCTTGTAAATAGACTCCAAATGGTTCACTAGGCTCTACTGGCATGACTGGTCCTGCTACTGCATATGCTCGGAAGTGAGGCATAGTAGGGCTGTTGGAAGGTCTGTTATATGTGGGGTGTGTTTTGCATATTGGTGTATGCATGCTTCCCACTACTGCTTGTAGACCCTCTATCTATTGGTGAGAGAGGTATACTGCTATTACCCGTTTCTGGTTTTGCTGACAATCTGTTTATTGCATTCAGTACGTCCTTTTTGCCCTCTAGCTAGGTCCTACAATGCGTTTACTAAGCTGCAAAACTCCATCCTGTTCTCATCTTCTCCTGTTCCTTTTCCCCTGTCAGAGTGTATGCCTGTTAGGTCCATGTTTGAGTTGGTATCTTCAAGTTGGATATCCTCAAATTCCTCCGTGTATCTACTCTTCCTTTTCCTATAGGTTACAAAAGTGTTTTCTTTTGTATTCATTTACTTCTCATGTTCAAGCTCACAGCTGGCAAGGAACATGCTCTGATACCCCTGTAATATCCCAAATACTGATATTCTATTGATACTTGGTATAATGCTGACTCATACACTCAATCTTGTGCAAAAATACGAAATAATCGTGCTCGCAAAATTTCCATGCAAAAGGCCCTAAAATATAGTTGAATTAGGGCTAGGGTTTACAGAAAGGAATTTAACACTTACCATTGATAATCTGATCCGTGATACTCCAGAGATAATACGCATGCATCAAAAGCTGAATTGATGAAAAACTGGTGCTCCCATCCTCTGGTGTTACTTCCAGCAGCACGAACCCCTTTCTCAGCCAGATGTGACATTTTTGGTGGAGGAGCTGTCTGATGAAAGTGAGATTTTGTCGGGACGAATTTCTTCCCGTGCCGAAGGGAATGACTGGAGCATGCAAAGGTTTTAACTCAATCTTGTGCAAAAATACGAAATAATCGTGCTCGCAAAATTTCCATGCAAAAGGCCCTAAAATATAGTTGAATTAGGGCTAGGGTTTACAGAAAGGAATTTAACACTTGCCATTGATAATCTGATCCGTGATACTCCAGAGATAATACGCATGCATCAAAAGCTGAATTGATGAAAAACTGGTGCTCCCATCCTCTGGTGTTACTGCCAGCAGCACGAACCCCTTTCTCAGTCAGATGTGACATTTTTGGTGGAGGAGCTGTCTGATGAAAGTGAGATTTTGTTGGGACGAATTTCTTCCCGTGCCGAAGGGAATGACTGGAGCATGCAAAGGTTTTAACCCCTCTAGGCAGGCTAGCGAATTGGTTCACTAGTTTAGCCGCTCACACCCCCAGCTACACGAAACTGAGAACTGTTCCGTATGAGCAAAATGGAAACTGATGATCACCTGATACCATAGGATGGTTTTGCTGATGAAGATGCTACCAATATTCAGAAGATAAACTAAGATCCGAAGACCTTGCGAATGCTTTGGGATTTTCCCGCTAAATCCCCAGCTGTACCGTGTCCCTGCAAATAACCTTTCGATTGATGCCAAATACCTGTATATGAATGAATAAAGATGAAGAGCGAATGATGGACCTGAATGGCCTACCCTGAAAGAGACAAGGGCAAATATCTCACTGTTGAACCCTCGTTAGCTGAAGACGCCGTCTTCAACCCCAACTGCCGCGACTGCACGCTCTGTTGCTGCTCAAAGCTCCAAATCAATCAACAACAATAATAGATAGTCTCTTTAGTCCAATTAACCCTCTTAAATAGAGTCTCATGCGCTTTTAGAGTTTATGCTTCACTTTTGCATGCATGCAGTTCTAATTTGATGTTGACTTTTAAGCCTAAAGAAATAAGGCTTCTTTTATCCGACTAATGTCTTTAACACTAAATAAATGGCATGTTCTGCTCTAAGTATCAAATGCCTTCAGTCCATTCCCTCTCATGTAGTACCCGCTCGAACCTATGGGAATTAAGTAGGTTAGCGAGTGTTTTAGGTGCTTTAATTAGAGGGGGACATTACAGTTTGACTGTAACAATAGTGGTTGCCCTAGCTAGAAACCTTCATGCTAGGGAATAACCACAAGAATTGTTTTTTTCTTCTCTTCAAGACTAGCGAAAATCTTCCTTGGAGCAACTGTATGATGAGCAAGTGTGTGTATCAAAATGAAATGGATTGATCTTCTTTTATAGCCTTTGAATCACTTGGATGTGGACCAAAATTTGAAAGAACAAAATAATAATATTTTATTCTTTTATCTTTTTGACTTTTACCTTTAGTGTACTAAAGGTCTTTTTGTACTTTCACTTTGACTCCTTAGTGGTCCAAGGGTCCTTATGTATTTTTGACTTTCACCTTTAGCCTTCTTTAAGTGCCCTGTGGTCAAAACATGTGGTCATAAGGGTCCTTCATCCCCACTCAAAGTACATCATCATAAATAGAGAGAATTACTAATGCTTTTATCTCACACTCCTTGTGCCACCAAGATTGGGTACTGGTTGTCTTAACCAAGGGTAGCCAAGCCTTGGAGAAGATCACAAAGCCCACAGATCGAGGGTAGGAGTGTCTCATATGCCTAGACCCGGTCTAGGACTTATAGTGATGTCCTGGTAACTGACTAGGTGCCTCGGCCATAGGCTGCATAAATTGACCTAGGGTCAAATACTTGGTAACTGACCAAGCGTCTCCATTCTCCCGGAGAATGGCCCTTAGCCCTAGGCTTAGTCCCCCAGTACTAGACTGGTTCATCTTCCTGGTAACTAACCAGGTGCCTCCATTCAAAGAATGGCCACTCAGCTCTAGGGTGAGTTCCCCCAGTGCTGGACTGGTTCCACATCCTAGTCCTTGACCAGATGTCTCCATTCAACAGAATGGCTACTCAACTCAAGGTTGAGTTCCCCTAGTGCTGGACTGGTTCAACATCCTGGTTCTTGACCAGATGTCCCCATTCATCAGAATGGCTACTCAACTCAAGGTTGAGTTCTCCCAGTGTTGGACTGGTTCCACATCTTGGTCCTTGACCAAATGTCCCCATTCTCCTAAAAAGGTGGCTCTTGTTGCTGCTCAGGAAAAATCAACATTCCCTCTCAGCGAGATAGGTATTCTCTGCCATGCCAAGCTTGTCACGAAAGTACACGAACTTTGTTGTTGTCAGAGGCTTGGTCATGATATCTGCGATCTGTTCATATGTACGAATGTACTGCAACTACAGAGTGCCTCTTTGTACTAGGTCTCTGATGAAATGATACTTCATTTCAATGTGTTTCGATCTATCATGAAACACCAAATTCTCAGAAAGCTTTATGCGACTTTGATTATCGCAATGGATGATTGTTGAGTCAAGCTTTTCACCGAACAGATCATATAGTAGTATCCTAAGCCAAACTACTTCCTTGCAGGCATCACTTGCAACAATATACTCAGCTTCAGATGTACTCTGTGCTATGGAACCCTATTTCTTGCTGGACTAACTTGAAGTAACTTGAAGTACTTTTTTGGTTTGCTGCATTGCTATCCCAATCTGAGTCAGTATATCCAGCTAGCAATACTCCACTACTGGAAGTATACATGAGCCCATAAGTGATAGTACCTCGCACATATTTGAGTACATGTTTAGTAGCTACCTAGTGTATGTGCTTCGAATCGGACATGAACTGACTCAGAGCATTTGTTGTGTAACAGATATCTGGTCTCGTGTGTACGAGATACATCAAGGATCCAATGAGGTGTCGATACAGAGTAGAGTCCACATCTTGTGAATTGGTAGCTGAGTCTCACAACTTTGTCAAGTTGGTAGTCATGGGCACGCTCATGGACTTGCAGTCCTGCATCCCAAATCTCTGCAAGATGTCCACTGCATACTTCCCTTGTGTCAGGAAGATCTCGCCTGGATTTTGCTGGACCTCTAGGCCAAGAAAATATTGCATCAGACTGAGATCCTTCATTTCAAATTCAGAGGTGAGCTTCCTCTTACATTGTGCTATCAGTTGTTCCTCACTTGTAAGGAACAAGTCATCCATATATAGGACAAGGATCAAGATATGATTATGAACAACCTTAAAGTACAGATTGGAGTCAACAATACTTTTGGAAAACCCCAAGCTGTGAAGGAATCCATCCATCCTCGCATACCAGACTCTCG
>LPNX011070210.1:0-29779 GCA_001517045.1 Pseudotsuga menziesii | reverse complement strand
TTCTTCAGTTTACACACATGGGACTTATTTCCATGAGTCTCAAAGCCTTCAGGTTGTTCAATGTAGACTTCCTCATCAATCTTGCCATTGAGGAAGGTTGTTGTTACATCCATCTGATGTAACTTCCATTCGAATACTTCAGGAAGAGAAATGATGGTTCTGATAGTAGTATACCTAGCAAGGATCAAGATATGATTATGAACAACCTTAAAGTACAGATTGGAGTCAACAATACTTTTGGAAAACCCCAAGCTGTGAAGGAATCCCTCCATCCTCGAATACCAGACTCTTGGAGCCTGTTTGAGCCCATACAAGGCTTTCTTCAGTTTACACACATGGGACTTATTTCCATGAGTCTCAAAGCCTTCAGGTTGTTCAATGTAGACTTCCTCATCAATCTTGCCATTGAGGAAGGTTGTTCTTACATCCATATGATGTAACTTCCATCTGAATACTGCAGGAAGAGAAATGATGGTTCTGATAGTAGTATACCTAGCAACAGGAGCAAAAGTCTCATCATAGTCTATGCCCTCTTTTTGAGTAAAGCCATGAGCTACAAATCTGGCTTTGTACTTCTCAATGCTGCCATCAACAGCATGCTTGATTTTGTAGAGCCATCTCAATGTTACCACTGACTTTCCTGTCGGTCTGGGAACAACTTCCCATACATAATTTGTCATGATTGAACTGCATTCTTCAATCATGGCATCAATCCATACCTGTTGACTTGCTGCTTCTTTGTATGTGGCAGGTTCAACACTGATGAGCCGACTCATAAGACCTGAGTACTTCTGCGGCCTTATGCTTTCTCTGAAGGCCCCAGGAGGAGCTTTATGCTTCTCAGCTTCTTGTACAGTTTCTCGGTACCAGGTAGGTCTCCTTTTGGAAGGAGGAACTTTGAGTAGTTCTTCTGGTGGACTTTCAGTTTTCTTAGGTACATCCAGAATTTGATTCTCAAATTCCTCTTCCTCCCTCCGAGCTTTAGAATCTGGAATCTCAGAAGGAGGTCCTTCATTTTCCTTTGAAAGCTCTTGTGTTTGACGAAACACAACTTCCTCATGGAAAATCACATCTTTGCTGACTTCTATGTACCTCTGTCTAAGGACATTGATGCGGTAGGCCTTCGAGCTCTCACTGTAACCAACAAATATGCCTTTCTTCCTGGAAGGCTCTAGCTTGGCCCTCTTTTCTTTCGGCACATGTAAATAAACTGGAGTGCCAAAAATCCTCATGTGGTCAACTGCAGGGTTCTTGCTGGTGAAGATTTTTGCTGGAGTCTTCTCCCCCAGTATAGCATGAGGGCTTTTGTTTTGGATGTACACAGCAGTACATGCCACTTCAACCCACAATGATAAAGGAAGATCAAGATCAGTAAGCATGGCTTTAGCAACTTCATAGAATGTTCTGTTCTTCCTTTCTGCAACCCCATTCTGTTGAGGGTTGTAAGGTATCGTCAGCTCTTTCTTGATTCCCGCTTCTCGACAAAAATCATCAAACTCATTAGACTCATACTCACCTCCGTTATCTGACCTCAGGATACAGATGTGTCTGCCTATCTGATTTTCAATCAGAGCCTTGAATTCTTTGAACATGTCAAATGTTTCAATTTTGGCTTTGAGGAAGTAAATCCATGACTTCCGAGAATGATCATCTTTGAAAAAGACAATACAAGCACCCACTCAAGGAGGGTGAAGACATGGGCCCACAAATGTCAGAGTGAATTAGATCCGATATTTCTTTAGATCTATTCTTGCTTCTGGAGAAGGATTTCTTAGTGTTCTTACCTAGAGCACAACCTTTGCAAATTCCATCATGTTTGGGAGAGACCTTTGGCATACCTGTAACCATCTTTTGTAGGCCTGGAAGAGTTGTATAGTGAAGGTGTCCAAACCTTTGATGCCGTAGCTCACATGGATCAACTCTGTGGTGAACCAAAGCATGGGTGGAATTTTCGGAAGCCTTATAAAGACCTCCCTCTTGAACCCCAATCTGTACAACTGAGCTTATCTTCTCATTCTTTGCCCATAATAGGGCCTTCTTGTCCATGAAGAGGACTCTGTATCCCTTGTCTTCTAAGCCAACAACAGAGAAGAGGTTTTTCTTAGACCAATTCCATGCCATTTCTTTGTCTCATTTGCCCAAATCGATTTCTTCGTTAGCCATTTTTCATCATCAAAATGTTGCCTTGGGAACATAAAATTGCCAATATCTCACAGGGGGCCACAAAGTGAAGCCAAATGACTGCACGGATGCGTCTAGCACCATAGCAGTATGGTATAATCGACTGGCTGCACCCCTAGATTCCCTCTGGTGCCCTAGACGATCTCACTGTTATCTGCACTGTGCTTTATTTTTAATTTCCTAGGGCAATTCTTCTGGAAAATGCCCTAAAATCCCATATCTCTTTTGTAACTGCACAAAATTGAAAACCAGCTGCACCAATGGACTTAGAATGTCCAAATCAACTAGGAATGAGTACTCATACACAATATGTCCATCACAAAGGTACATCAAAGGCCTCGTCCATGTCAGAATAATAAAAATAATAAAGCCTGTAAATGCTGATAATCATAAAAATAATACAACCCATCATAGTAATCCACCATCTGAAGCATGAATATGTCTAATTTACACATGTAGACCATAAATAATCATCATCCATAACCATTGGTCTAAAAGTCCATCTCAGACCCTGCTTCGGGCTTAGTCAACACTTTGTTGACCATGTCAAGACTAATCAAATGATGACCCAAGTGCTAAAATCTGACACTACAAAGTACGGAATGGACATGGATGCTCAATTATTTATGCTAACAATGAGACTCAAGTAAAAGTAGATTTTGTTGGCGAGTATAAGCACAATACATATATAATAATCTAAATCAAAATGATTAGCTGCTTTAAACAAGAACCTCTAGTTTATACTTATTTATACATTTAGCCATTTCGCTAGTCAAGGGTGAAGGTGAATGAAACCAAGTAGGGCCAAGGAAATGACTTGACACTCGACACTGTAAACATCTAGGCTAAAGGATAAGGGGATCCAGACAACACATAAGTTGGAATAGGTGAACAATAGGGAATGGTAGTGTCTCACAAATGGGTGGAATGATGATAAGGTTCCATGAGACTCTAGGAAAGCAACTTTTTAGCAATTTATTTACACAACAATATATACTAGTTAACCTCTAAAGGCAGGTGACTTGGTAAGCCTTCTGGGCTTCCAGAAAATGACAAAAACATGACCTTTGAGGGCCAGTCTCACCCTGTTGCCTTGTGGGGGCAAATGTGTCGTACATTATACAAAGAATGAGTGCTCATCCTCTAGCCATCAACTTTATTTGAAAGTATTTATTTTATTAACTTCCCAGCCTCCAAGAGCAGGTGCCCTGGAAAGCCTTCTGGGCTCCAGAAAATGACTAAGGCTTAGCCCTGATGGGATTGCCTCACCTTGATACCTTGTGGGGGTAAATGAGCCTTACACCATACAATGGATGAGTGCTCATCTCTTGGCCACTGGTTAGTTTTCTATCGGACTAAAGGCACTTTTTATTTTCATTTTTAAGACTACCTGTGTTCAAGACCTAAAGGTAGACCATCCCCGTGACAAGCATCACATAAACCAACACCGAGACACAATTTAAACATGGATGCCTATTCCAACATAGAGGTGAAGGTCGGGGAAATCCTAGATGCCACTAGTCAAGTTACAAGTCAAGGTTAATCAACAACAAGGGAAGGAAACAGATGGATGTAGACAGTGGAGATGGTGCATAGACTAGCAAGCTATGTCCCTAAAGGGAAATGATCGAATCTATACTATGAGTAGGGCAAGGCCAATGAGTATATAAAAGAATCTCTTCGGCATAACAACTAGATCATTTATACTTTAGATTCCAAGTAAAACCAAGATAAAGTATCCCCAACATATAGCCAATATCAACCAAGTCTCACTGCTCAAATAGGTAATAGAGAAACATCAAAATCCACATGCACAAAACATAATATCACCTTGGTCATATACCTGGACTAGATCTGAAACCAATTTAAAGATCACTTGAACAATTTTTTTTGCTACATATCATGGGCACTGTGATAATCTCTACTTCGGGTCATGAAAGAATGGCTAACTCAGTCATCAAATTTGGGGTCATGAGGCTTAGTCATGGCATAGAACTAGTCAATCTGGATACTCTGGATCTACTGAAAGTGGGATACCATCAATTGGTGGCTCATCATCTGCTGATCTCATAGTAAAGGACTGGCTTAAAGCTTTGTTGGAGGGGTACCCGTCCCCATCCCTCAAGTTCGCGTCCCTGTCTCGGAAACCATCCCCAAGGCCTGAAAACCGGGTCGGGTACTTCACTGATGTCTCCGGAAGTTTCCTGTGGAGTCTCCGAGTATCAGGTTCTTTTGACCCAAAATTCAGAAACTTCGTTCAGTTTGGGGATGACGTCCCTCGATTTCGGGGACTTCTAGGAAACTCTGAAATTTAAAATTAAAAAAAAAATTAAATGAGGATAGGGTAGCGTGGGTCCCTTGCCCTTTAAGTCTGCGTGGGTGTGTGTTGACTCGTCCTTGTTGCAGCGACAAGTAGAGAGTGGAGGATGAGTGGAGAGTGGAGAAGAGTCGGCGGTGGTGATAAGTGGAAGCAGGTTGCAAGAGCCGTGGGCAGAGTAGAGGAGCCGCAGCAGAGGGAAGCAGCAGCAGCAGAGGGAAGTAGCAGCAAAGGGAAGCTGTAGCAGCAGAGGGAAGACACAACAATAGAGGGGAGCCGCAAGCCCGCAACAAAGGAGAGGAGCAGCAGTGGAGAGGAGCCGCGAAGCCGTAGAGGGAAGAGATACCCACAGAGGAGAAGACTTGGTTAGAGGGAAGGAGCTTAGTCGCCAAGCCGTAGAGGAAGAGATACCCACAGAGGAGAACACTCGGTTAGAGGGAAGTAGCCGAGCTGCGGGCAGAGGTGAATTTTTTTGTTTTTTGTTTTTAATTTTTTCATTAAAAAAACATTTTTTTTGATTTTTAATAAAACAAAATCAATTTTAATTTGTTTTCTGTGTATTCACATTTCATAAAAACTAAATAAAATTTGTAAAAATGATATAAAATTTAAATAATTTTTAATTTTTCCTGTGTATTTACTGTTTTGAAATTTTCATAAAATTTTTAATTTTATAATTGTATTTTGAAATTTTCATAATTTTTTTTAACCTAAGTCTTAAACAGTATAAGTTATAACAGAATAAAAAATTAATAGTATACTGTATAAAATTAAATAATAGTAGTATAACAGAATCTAGATTGATAATTTTAAATTTTAATTTATTAAAAAATTAATTTAATTCTATTTAATTTTTTATGTTTTAGACTTTACTCGTGGGTTCTTGGTTCAAAGTCCCTGAATCCTAACCAATATGACATCATCAAACCCTCAATATCCTCTTTGGAAGCATGTGGAAAGGACAAAACCAGTAAGGGTGGAGAAGGGACAACGACTATAAAATGCCACCTTTGTCAAGCTGAATGGAAGGGCAACTACACCCGGGTTAAAGCCCATTTCATGAACATTCCAAAGAAGGGTGTTGATGCTTGTCCGGGAGACCCGGAGGATCCCACTAAACTCCTTAGTATACAAATGGAGCAACGTAGGGCTGATGGTAAGGTAGGAAAACAAATCTCGCGGACATCTCTTGTTGTTGATAAAGACAATGATGATTCCAAAGAAGACGAAATGCCATCCGAGGATGAAGTTCGTCTTGGTGATGAACACATTCCATCAAAGGCATCAAAAAGCAATGTAACATCAAACAAGAGGCCTAAAATTCTTGGTGGCATATATGACATGTTTGATTTGAAGGGAAGGAAGAGTGTTGATCTTGCGATAGCAAGATTTTTCCTTGCATGTGGAATCCCTTTTAATGCAGCTCGCTCACCCTATTTTGAGCAAATGGTTCGTGCCATTAATGATGGACCTTCATGGTATAAGCCATTGGGTTATGAGAAGCTTCGAATTGTGTTGGTGGACAAGGAAAAGGCACGCCTTGAGAGGGAAATGGCACCATTGAAGGGATCTTGGAGTGTAGATGGGTGCTCCATTGTGATGGATGGTTGGACTGATTGTCGAAATCGTCCATTGATAAACATTATTGTCTCTTCTATATCCGGTCCATATTTTCTGAAGGCAATTGATTGTTTCAGTCAAGAAAAGAATACCATGTTCTTGAAAGACCATTTATGTGATGCCATTGTAGAGGTGGGGCCATCCAATGTCGTTCAAGTGATTATTGATGCAGCTCCAATATGCAAAGCGGCAGGGATGATGGTCCAAAACGAGTACAGGTTCTGATTTACAATTCTGATTTTTGATTTAATAATTTAGTATGATAATTTGTTTTTGAATCTGAAAAAATTATTTGGGTACTTAAATAAGAAATCTGATTTTTTTTATTGTTTCAAGAATTGTTGATGTCCTTAGGCACATTTTTTGGACACCATGTGTAGTGCATTCTCTCAATAATGCTTTGAAAGACATTAGAAAAATTGAAATGATTCGACTGCTAATCGAAAATGGCAGAAAAATTCAGATGTTCATGTGCAACCACCACCATTCACAAGCTATTTATCGTAGGCATGCCAAACTAGAGCTTCTTAAACTAGCTGATACCATATTTTCAACCCTCTACATTTTGCTTAGGAGGCTTCTAGAGATGAAAGGGGCTTTAGCTGCCAATGTAATTAGTAATATGTGGGATCAATGGAGGTTGTCTAGCTCAGATGCTGCTGTGGAGGTGAAGAGATTGATTTTGGATGATCAATTTTCGGTGATGTCAAATTTGTTATGGAATTTGTAGAGTCGATATGTGATATGCTTTGCTATGCAGACACAGATGGTCCATGTTTAGGTGAGATTTATGAGAACATCGACTCTATGTGTGAGAGAATTAGATCCATCACAGATGAGAAAGATCCTAATTTATGGGCATAGTTGAAAAATATCATACATGGACGATGGAACAAATTGAACAACCCACTTCATATGGCAGCCTATGCAGTCAATCCAAAATGGTATGATCCCTCGACAGAAAGGAGACCCCCTTCCCAAGATAGAGAGGTGGTAAAAGGGTTTATGACTGCAGTTAATTTTTTTTATGGTTTTACAGAAGAGGCCTCTGAAATAAGAGGCCAATTTGCCCAATTGTCACGTGGGCAAGGTGTCTTCGCCTCACATGCTTCTTTGACCGATAGGCGCAAGAAAAAGGATCCAATTGATTGGTGGTGGCTTCATGGTGTTTATGCTCTTGAGTTGCAACAGTTTGCCATACGATTACTTGGACAAGTAACTAGTTCCTCATCTTGTTTTTGTATTAATTAAAATTTAATTTACATACTCAATATTGTCGTTCCCTAACAATTCTAATTTTTTATTTGGGCAGGTAGCTAGTTCCTCATCTTGTGAGAGGATTTGGAGCACTTATTCTTTCATCCATTCAGTGAAGAGAAATAGATTAGGATTGAAGAAGGCAGAAAATTTAGTCTACATTCATAGCACACTTCGTCTCATATCTCGAAAAGACCCAGGATACGAGGAGGGTCCTTTCAAGAGATGACACCAATTGGTAGATGGTGCCACATGTGTGGATGAGGAGATACAACCGGATGGCCTTGTCGAGATACCTTCAATTGTTATGGATGTTGAGGAGCCTCCACTTGAGAGTGATGACTACCTAGAGAGCTTGTTGACTGAGGACCTTGACGATGATAATGATGCTATAGATGCAGATAGCCTAGATGACATGGCTTGTTGGAGCCAACTTAGCTATGTTATTGCCAATTGATGCTCATTGTTCATTGTTCAGTTTTTTTTGCATTTTGAGTTTTGGTTGTAGACTTGTTGCTTTTGGTGTATGACATTGTGATTGGACATTTATCATGATTGATGAATCATGATTCATATGATTATGCAAACACTACAGTTATTTGAATTTCCACTTGGTTTGTTTTATGATTATGAAATTTGATATTTCATTATTATAATTATATTATTATTCAATATCATCATTCATGTTATACTTAAGGTTCATATGTAGTTTGAATTTCCACTTTATGTAAATTTGTCAAATTATCAATGATTATTGATTTATCATTCTATGAACTTTTAAGCAATGTGTATGTTAATTGTTAACTGTATTTGTTACTTATTGAAATTGAATACTAGTGAAAAAAAATTAATTTCATATATATATATACAGTACTTGACGTACCCAAGTCCCCTGTTTCAAAAAGTGTTGTCCCCGTCCTTGTCCCTGTCCCCAAGTTTCTTGGCAACTGAGGCTCAAAGCAATGTTTTAAAACTTAGAACCGAGAGTTGAATCGGTCGAGGGTCAACTCATACCAGAACCAGAACCGACAATGAACCCGAGCGGTTTGATTTTAATGACTCGGACTATTCAAAAATATATAAAATTTTACAATTTTAATGAAAAAATATATGTTTAACATTCCAAGCTATGATTTCAAACTATTATAGACATAATATACAAAGTCTTTTCATGTATATACCATGTAAGGGTGAATATATCAAAATGGTACCAAGTGCAATTCATAATTGAATAAAAATTGAAAATACAGAATCATCAAAATCCTTTCCTATATTGGGATCCTATTCTCTAAGCTCTAGCCCTTGCCTCTAAATCGAATCTCGAAGTAGATCCTCAAAGGACATTAGTGAACATCCTACAATTTTGATGAATCTTCCTAATCTAAGCTAGAAAAAGCTTCCCATGCTTGATAAGTAATTTTGCGTCATTGGAGGATACATTTTTATTAAGGTCATGACAAAGTAGCAATCCACCTCAACAATCAACCATCAACACTACCAAGTCCAAAATACACAGAGAGTTTGAGATGCTTGATTTAATTCCAATCCCTTACCCTCATACATGATAGAATCCAGTGGAAATTTTGCAATTTTGAAATCCTGAAAACTATTAAGTCTGTTGATTTTTGAATGTGATCTAAAATTCTACTTTTTGCATATGAAGTCTGATGAGGTTGGAACTCTCAAACATCCTGAAACAATTAATGGTAATGTTAAAAATTTAAGTAAAAGGATAGAAAATGAAAGACAAGGAGAATGTCACTTTTACTTTAAGAATTTAACATTACCATTCAATATTACTGATAGATTGGTAAATTGTTTTTGAGCGCATCTATGTCTAGCCTCCACGCATGCATCTTGGGAAGGTCTATATTGACACGACTGAGTTAATAAAAAACCAATCGGTTTGGTTCCAAACCAGTCGGGTCAAGGTTTGACTCGGCCAATTTGGTACCAAACCGACCTTTGGGCTGAGTTTTGTCTTGGTTTCAGATGGCTGAGGATTGAACTGGTCAACTCGACCGGTTTTGGATCCAAGTTGAACGGTTTTAAAAACATTGGCTCAAAGAACTGCTCAGGAAATAAAGTAGCCCAACTACTATATATGTGACAAAAACACCAAGAGACAGGTAAATGATGACACTATCTTGACCCGCAGATCAGTTAGGACACAAAGGAACCACCTCCACTTTCACACTATTATCACTCATATTATAGTTTCTGATAAAGATGATCCTATCGAGGATGGTAGAGGAAAGGATAACTAAACCTATGGCACTTCAAGATTCCCAATCACCACTAGATAAGATGGTTATCACACCGAAAGGGATTCTTGTCACTTTATGCCATTATATAGCAAAGGGGGAGACCCTTGCTAGTCTATGGAGACTAGCAGAGAGGCAAGAAGCTCAAACAAGGTTATGAAAGATGGAAACAAGAAGATTTTACCTACAAACCCTAGATCCAAGAGATAGATAGTAAGTGAGGCTTAGACAGAAGGATAGTGTTCAATATGAATGAAAATGATCCCAAATAGTTTATTTCTTACTATATTGATTAGCTGAAGTGATCTGGGTTGAAAGTAATAGATGCAAGATGATCAAGCCTATATCCTGTCGGGATTTGAAGTAGAATTATGAAGTTGCCCAATATAAAGTCTAGACTTAGTAATTAGTCTCACTAACACTTCAAATGATTGCTTAGATAATAGATCAAACACTGAGAAAGATCACAAGCAACTTCTGAGTCACAAAACCAAAAATTGGATAACTGCTTTGCATACTCTGAATAGCTTTGTAACATAGCTCCACGTCTAATCATCATGTGTGTGGAAATATCCTCAACTCATGTAATAGAATTGGCTCATTCCTCTGACAAACTGATCTGCATCATGGTAGCCCTATATTTTGGATGTGATAATACACTCGACACCAACGACATGGCCAGTCTCGACCCGATCCAAGCAGCAAAGCTGCTCCACCCATGTCATAGTAGCAGGCTACCTACTCTAGGGGTTTTCCTCTTCTCTTATCAACCATGTGTGAGGGGACTTCTATATTCCATACAGTTGTTGTACAATAGCCTACAGATCCGTACTGTAGGCCATACAAGCCAATTCTCTTGGGTGTAGGGTTGACGTTTAGTGCAAAAGGAGGTGCAGGGGTTTGAAGAAGAGATGAGTCTCTTTTGAGCAGATTTCGAGGTCATTTGATTGGATTAGTAACAGATTCAAGTTGGCTGTAAATTCTGAAGCATATCTTGTGAGTTAATAAAAGACAAATCCTTTGTTGCTGGTTTTCGCCAAGTTGAGGTTTTCAGGACAAAATAACCGTGTAGTTGTGTGATGGTTTTCTATTGTTCTGTTGAGCGTTCTCACTTTTATTTTCTATTGTATTGTTGTTACTGAATTAGACGTGTAATGTGATGTTGTTGCATTTAAATTCCGGGAATAAAATTTAGTTTAAATAGTAACCAGATTTGGAATTTAATAAAAAGTAACACATCCTTGGTTTACCCCAATGGTACACCTGATGAAGTCTGACACCTCATGAGTCTTGCACAGATGACCAATGACTGACTCATAGAGGTGCATAATGGTAGCCAATATGGTTTGGAAGGTGGTATTGTCAAGAATAGGGCCTCTCAAGAATAGGGCCTCTCAAGGGACAAAATCAAAAGATTTACAAAAATCTACAAACAATAGTAAACTTTCGATGAGTGATGTTGTTTCTCCTCAATGATGGCTCGAAGTGTAAGAATGTGATCAATGGTTTGATGATCAATTCGGAAACCTACTTTCCTTATAGCTCTAAGGTGTCTCCTCTCAAGCTTGCCAGAAAGATTTAAATGAAGTACTGTAGCATAGAGATTTGAGAACATGTGACCTACCATGATCGTTCAATGGTTGGGATTTTAGTTGGACCTTGATTTGTGTATTGGGTGAATGCTGTGATGCACCCATGTCGATGGAAAACTTATCGAACCACATGGTTGAAGAGATCAACCAAGTAATTATTTGTAGCAAGAAGATTGGAACTTTTGCATGGAAACCCTCCTCACTTGTTGCTTTACTGGTGTTCAATATCCAAACAGTCTCTTTGATGTCTTTGTAATGAACAAAATATATAATAAATAAACATTAATAAACATTAATAATTAAATAGACTAATAGTTAATGAAGAAACACCTTGATGAAAGGTTATGCCTCTTTACGAAAGGGCACCCAACATTGGTATTTATACAAGCAACATTCTCATTGTAATATCATCGTTATCTTATCAATCATATATTTTATTATTCATGGATTATTACGTGAATAGATGTTTTTATTTTAGATTTGGGGTGGACTACGACCTTATGCTTTTTCATCTACGGACGAGAATGAGACAAGTGTACAGTGGAGATTGATTCTATGGCAGTCGTTCAAAATTTGAAATAAACAACTATATAAAAAAAGAATATAAAAAATAATTGGTAGATGATGAATGGATAACTGGTAGCGATGCATGGATAACTCATAGCTGATGAATGGATAACCGAGAGTTCATGGCAGATAACTAGAAGAACGTGAGATAAAAAAAGAACTGATAGTTGATAAATGGATAACATGAAGAATGTTGGTGATAACATGTACCTAGGCATGGATAACTTAGAGTTGAACCCGTTTAACTAAAAGAATATGAGGAATTAAAAAAAATTAAAAACTGTCTTCCTTTCCATCGTTATCTCTCAACCATTTGATCCATATCGGCGTGATCCAGCCACAAACTATGTGGGTGTGCTAGTTGTAATATGGCTTATTTGTGCTGGTGATTTCCTTGAGAAACAATTTTTTCGTTTCATTGGTATCAGAGCCAATCTGATCTGGCTCGTGGCTATAGAATTTTTAGACTTTGTCTGATTTGTGGCTTTTAGTCATCGTTCCCAGAGGTTTTCTTAAAGTGGTGTTTGACCCCTCGCTCCCACCCTCCATCTCCGTTGCTCCTCTGCTACTCCACCTGAGGCCTCCCACTCCCACATATCGCAGTCTCTCCTCATCCATCTTTTGTGTTTCACTTACACCTCCACTCCATCGTCACACATTCACTTCCACATCCCACGCGTTGCACCCCTTCTCGGTGCCCTCACGCAGACCACATCAGCTTGCTCCTCTCCCTTGGTGTCCAACTTCCCTACGTGGCCCTAGCCCATGCGTCACCCTTGTTACCAACTTATTTGTACCATAGTTGGATTAGATGAGGAGCCGCCATTTGACAAACATGATAAGTGTTTGTGTTCCAGTGCATCAGATGATCCTCCCTTTGTGCCTAGCCAGTTTTGGCTAGTCAGTTTTTGTTTTAAGTAATTATGACCATGGCCCCGCGGGGTTTGTAATAAAATGTGCTAGTAGAGTGTTTTGAGTGGTTCGGTCTCCTAAGACGTAGAATTTCAACTAAGGTATTCCAGGGAGTTTTTTGCCTTTGTCAATTATGCTTTGCGTATAGCCGAGTATAATCGACAAGGTTTTTTCCCGCTTACTCCAAAGCTGGAATGCCTGATTTTGAATTCTGGGCCTTGGGGGGTTATTAGAGCCCAACTGAGTATGTATAAACCTGCTAGACATTGTTAGAATAGACTATGGTCATGTCCTAAATCACTAGGACCCTAAAAAAAATTTCTGAATTTTTTTTTACCGAACGCGTTGGATTTTTATTTTTTCCTAAGTTTTTAATTAAATTTTTCTATAGTTTAAATGGAAAAATTTCAATTTGTAATATGTCAGTCATCTGGAACCTGAATTCAGTGATTGAAGGCTCTAACCTTAAGCCAAAAATCATCAATGATCAACTAGCCAACTATCCCCAAGTTTCAGAAGTTCATTCAACCTCATAATTAATAATTTCTCAAAAAAGTCATTTACGGAGAAATTATTAATTAAAATATTAAAAATGAATCTTTTGGAGAAAATAAAAAACTCTCCAAAATCAACCAAATTGAATAAAATAAAAGGCTAAATGACATGGCAATGGGCATTTATGATGATTCAACTCGGCACAAATCCTCTCCAGTCAACAATCGGAGAGCATTAAAGATACATTTAGTTAGCAGACTTGTCATCTCCAGCTAAGCTCACGAATTGAATGATTTGGAAGGTTGGGATTGGTGTGATGATAATTACGGAGCAGGGAAATAAATGAAATGAGTGTTTGGTGCAAACCCTTAAGGGTTTTGGCACCTATCATTACTAGTTAGCACTTACTACAACCCTCACGCCTTCATCCAGAGCTCACGCCCCTCCTTCCTCAGCAGTTGCGCCCTCACATGTGTGGGCTCTTAGATGGTTGGAATTTGATGTTTAGGGTTGGGAGTGGGGGCGCCTTGCCTAGGTGGAGGCCACCCCTCATTCATACCAACTTTTTGTTAGGTCTGGGCTCTCATTCTTGTGCCGAGTCAGCTAGATTATGGGGATTGGCCCTCATTTGATGGGGTTTGGTTTTAGGGTTTTAGCCTTCTCTCTTTGTATAAATAGAGGCTCTTTTAGCTCTATCAGTGTGGATGATTTGTGAAAAGAACCTCTGGTGAAATATTGTAATACTTGTTGCTTTCATGCAACCATTTTGAATAAAGAAAGGCTTTGGAGGCTCATGCGGTGTAGATCTTGGATGCATGTGTTATGGTTAATGAGGTGATATAATTTCAATTTCTTTTTGCTTTGCTAATTTGTGGGTATTTGTAATGTCCTCTTCCGATTAGGCCTTGAGGCCCAAAACCGCTAACCTATGTGATTCCTGTGGGTTCGAGCGGTTACTGACAGCTAGGGAATCAGCTAAGGACTGATGCCATCCATAGAAGATCTAGGGCATCATCATTAGGTCAAGAAGGGCCACCCGGGCCAAAGGCCACCTTCGTGCATGCCATCCAAGCATTATTTAATGATGCATGCACTCTTTAAGTCTCCATCCGCATGCATGCATGTCAACTGCAAATTAGAAGATAAAGTGACCTAATTAGGTCAAAGATTAGGGTTTTCGCAGTTGAAAGTTATAAAAGGAGGATAAAGCGAAATGAGACTTCACTTTTGATGATTATTATTTTGGGAGCTCTTGGATAGCAGCACAACGTGCCGCACAGCAGTTGGGGTTGGAGACGGAGTCTTCAGCTAACGGGATTTCGGCAGTGAAACATCTGTCCTAGTCTCATTCAGGGTAAGCCATACAGGTTCACCATTTGCTCTTACATTCATTCATAAGTTATCCAGTAAATGGTATAGATCGTTGCAGGGACACGTGTGCAGCCGTAAGGGGGGTTTTCAGCCAGAAAGCCCTAATCAGTTGCTGGGATTTCAGATCTCAGCTTTACTCCGAAACTCGGGCACCATTCTCATCATTAGCAACATACTCCGGTACCCGGTGATTATCAGATCTGCCCATGCTCATCCGGAGCAGTTACCAGCTATTTTGGGATCAAAGGGGCGTGAGCAGCTGCCTCTCTGGAGCAAGTCGCTATCCTGCCTAGAGACCTCAGAAACTCCGCATGTACCAGGCATTCTCTCCGGCACGGGAAGGCTATCAGTCCTGCAAATCGGCAACGTCATCGGACACCTCCTTCATTGAAAACGTCACCCTTTTCTGACTTGGGTTCTTGCTGCTGGGGTTTCACTGGAAGCGGAAGATATCTGTTCATCTCCGATTTAGTTCTTGGTGCTTGCATACTCTCTCAGGAGCAATCTAGCCGGCTTATCAGTGGTAAGTGTTCATTCTATCTCACAAACCCTAACCCTAATTTTTGCTATAAAATAGGGATTTTTGCGTGGCAGTTTGCATGCCCAGTTGTATCAGCATATTTGCTTAGAAATAGAAAATATCGGGATTTGGGATATTACAGTATTGATACATGCTTTAGAGGGCTTATATAAGCACGTAAGAATAGACATTTGTAGTCTCAAGTTGTCTATTTATTTATTTACTTCCATAAATCTAAATGAGCATTGTTTTATTCAGTTATATTTCATACTTTTCTGATTTCAATTAGTAAATAATATATGATCTAATCCCCTTTTTGGCAAGCGTGTACGTCTTTGATTGCAGATCACTCCATTGCATCGAGTAAAAGGTTGAGCTAAGTTGCATCTCTTTTTCTTGGAGCCAAGCACAAGTTTCTAGCAGTTCCATGCTAATTGAGATCCAGGGTGGTTTCAAAGATTCAAGATCCAAGTGGTTCCATCTCTTTTATTCACCCCTAAAATTGAAGTTTCAATTCTTTCACTTTATGTTTGCAAGTAAAAATATGATCTATAAGGTTAATCGTTTTCATTTTACTTGCTCTCATTTCTAGATCTAGGAAGTGTTTAAATTTTACATTTAACTTGGATCTAGTTAGTACTTGAAGTAGCATAAATTTTTTAATCTTTGCTCAAGTACTTAGTGTAATTTTTAGTGTATTTTATTGTCTAGTCCATTGTTTTATAGGAAAATAGCTCGCTGGTTTTTCACTTTTCATGACAGGTTAAGCGGAAGTCTTGGCAAAAAATTGAAGTTTCAAGCTCCAAAAAACACTCATTTTTTCCCCTTCTTCATCCCCTTTCTCTAGGTTGCATTGAAGACCTTTTCAAGAACATAAAAGGAGTCCCAACTTCAAGAGCATTATAAAAAATAATAAAGAGCAAGTGGGATAAAGGCTCTCGCACCTCTCTTCCCCCATTTGGGGGAAGCTTGTATCATCTCTTTTATTTTCATGTTTTGCATAATAATTTGCTAGAGTAGAATAGGAAAGAGCAATTTCATTATTTAGAATTTTGCTTTCATAAGAGTTAGATAGAAAAGTTTCTTGTTTCATTACTTAGTTCAAGTTTTGTTTACTTTCTTTTGATATACTATTGCAAAAACTTAAAAAGAACCAAAATCTCTTGAATCTCACCGTAAGGTGGATCAAGCGTGGCTTCCACACCCCTCTTCCCCCATTTGGGGGAAGCTTGTATCATTTCTTTTATTTTCATGTTTTGCATAATAATTTGCTAGAGTAGAATAGGAAAGAGTAGTTTCATTATTTAGAATTTTGCTTTCATAAGAGTTAGATAGAAACGTTTCTTGTTTCATTACTTAGTTAGTTCAAGTTTTGTTTACTTTCTTTTGATATACTATTGCAAAAACTTAAAAAGAACCAAAATCTCTTGAATCTCACCGTAAGGTGGATCAAGAGTGCTCTGTATCGGAGAGTTTGTTTAATCTTTCTTTCATTTTTGTGCACTTTACTTTTTGCAAGTTATTAATTAATTTCTAAGTCTCTTGAACTTGTCGGAATCCAAGTCAAGAGCACTCTCTGTCGGAGAGCATAGTAATTTTTGCGTAATCCTTGCACTTAGGCATATAGATAGATAAGACTCTTTAACTTTTGTCATAAGACAAAGTCAAGTGCGCTCTCTGTCGGAGGGTTTTAATTGATTCTTTTAATAAAATTTTTCAACTCACATTCCCCTCTAATTAATTTACTTCGTTGATATCCTTCACCTAGTATGCTCTGCCCACTGTCATAGTTGGGCTCGTACTCAGAACGGTGAATGAACTTACTAAGATCGCAATAACAACACAAATAAAATTTTACCCCACAACCAACACATTGGCGTTGTAGAAAGCATTCAAGTCTATTCTCAGTAAGGGCGCCGGAACTCCCCATTGTCTTAGGGTCACGGCTAGCTGGTCAATCCTCCAGGACACCAGCCTGAGATACTGGACGGACCGACATGTCTAGAACGGAATTACTTTGAACGCTTTCCCGGTTGGTCTTTTGATACCTTTGTTTCAAGCCATAATAAATAAGACCATTAAAATATTTAAAACGTACCAAGAGCACTCACATAACATATCCACTAGCTTTATTTCAAGACTTGTATCTTGTTATTCTTCAAGCATTGCAGAGCTTTGACTCCACAAGGCATTGGTCTATCTTTTCATGTGTTATTATTAATCTGGACCATTTGTCCTTTGATTTATAAATCTTTGTTTGTGAATGCACTTTTATTTTTACAAGTTCTTGATATATTGTTCATCTTTTAATCTAGTGCAACAACGTGGATTGCCTTTGTCTTGTGTTCAAATTTTCATAATCATAATCATCTTTCATCATAATAACTCTTAAACAACACCCATACGTATCATTCGAACATTAAAACTTAACCTAAACACATTGAGCCATAGAAAACTCTTTGTTAGGGACTACCCCCCTTGGCTTCGTTAGGAGTTAGCCTAAACGGAGGAGCTAGGAGTAGGTGACAGTACCTGGTTCTGTGCTTGCCCCCAAGGTCACACCTCTCCCACTTTCCTAAGTGAGGAGACAGCTTTCGGAAGATTTCTGTTGTTGGTGTGCAATCGACGGACAACAACCCTACTTCCCCGACTCCTTCCACTCCTGCTCTCACGCCCCCTCCTTGCACTTGTGTTCTCCACCTGGGCACCCCCTCCCATGTAATACACTCTCCAACTCATTTCCTCCCATCCACGCGATTACACTCACTTCAAGCTCATTCCATTTCCACAACCACCCCTTTACCCTTCCACATGGTTGCATACTCAAAACCTCCACGCCATATCCTCCTATCCATTCACAATTGAATCTTCATGCAATCCTATTTCTATTGCATTTCAAATTTAAAATAATAATAATTATTGTACATTTTCAAAAAAAAGAAGAAGAAGAAGGATATTTATATACTTTTACAAAGCTAAGACGACCAAAGTTTAGAGAGAGAGAGAGAGAGAGAGTTTTAAAAATGGTGATAAAGTCATTAAAAAAAAGAAGATATTATTTGTAAGAAAGCATAATAAAATTGAGTCTCATGGCGAAAAACAAGGAAGATTTCCAAGCACTTTAAAAACTTATGTTTCAGTGTTATTTCAAATAAAATGAACAATTAGAGGGAAATACATTACTCTTTCTATTGCTCTCGTTGTTTACAATTGAACATTGGAGATTATATTGGCGTCTCGCTTATAGTTAGATCCTTGTGGAGTACTAACGGTGACCTAATTTTGGGATTACCATGGCTAGAAACATTGGGGACTTTATCTTAAATGTTGAAAAGAAGTTTATGATAATTCCCTTAAAAAAAAAGAAAATCACATTACATGACATTAACATGAAGTCAGAATCAAAAGTCGCGTCATCTTAAGACTACAGAGAAATATCAAGGGTGATGTCGCAGGGAAATGAGAAATCAATACAGGCGATACAGAAGGATTTCGACAATGTTATTGTAGGTAAAGAAGAAGAGATCTCTCGTTTAAGAGATCATAATTAGAAATTACTTCTGCAAATCAATAAGGCAAAGGATAAAGTTCAATGCAATTAAAAGTTATAAGAGGAGAATCGAGATCTTAAAAAACAATTAGCAGACAAGAATGAAGAAAGCTCTTCCTTAAAAATGGTTCATCAAGAACTGCTAGAGCAAATAAGAAGCTTAAAAGAAAGATTTCACAAAATTCTAGACAATCAATATGACGTCGTCAAGTCAAACTATAAGGAAGAACTCTTACAGTTAAGGAAACTTAATCGAGACATGCTTATACAAGTTAAGAAGCTAAAGCAGGAGAATAAATCTTTACAAGAAAATCTAGGTTGCAAGGGATCAATTATTGATAAGGAAATGATGACTGATGCAATAGAGAAGTCATCGAAGGCTCAAGTTCAAACATTAGGAAAGGGAAGCAATACAAAGCTTGTCAATGCTTAAATTTAGAAGAACAATCATATTGTCAGATCGCTACAAGCATTAACAGAAAATGGTTCCAAAGAACAATCTTGAAATTCTGCCTGGATAGAAAGACTTGCCTTCTTGAGGCAAGTTGTCCAGTGGTGTCCTTTTCCCGGATTGGTGGATGGAAGCTCCAAAAATCTGATGCCCTAGTTTCTCTTGGCAGGAGTAATGAGGTAAAAAATGAAACTTCTTCAAATTGAAAAACTTTCTCCACCAAAAGATGCGCCTCCTTGAGACGAGTTAGCCTAGCCCTCTTTTTTGGAAAGTTTGTGGAGAAAAGTCCTAGATCTTGGAAGCCCTTGTTTTTACAGTTGCACAGTGTCTTATTTCAGGGTGGGTCTGTACCATGTTAGATTTTGCACTTTAATTCAAATATATTAGGTCTATAATCTAATGTAATAAGATCTTTGAAAGATAGACGAGCACTACATAAAGAAAGATTTTATCTTGGGAAACCACAAGGGAGAAAACCCAACAACTTCTATAAAGATTCGCCACTTAGTACAATGTCATACCAAGATAGAAAACCCAATGATAAGATGAATTCTGCAGCTTCTTCTTCTTCTTCCCCAAAAAATTTGTCTTTCTCTCTCTTGGAGCGAATTTGCTTGTGTTTTCTGTGTGTCGAAATGAGGGAGAGTACCTCCCTATTTATATTCTTCAGTTGTGTGACCTAAAACCCCAACAGGGCCGACTTCTCTATTTGACTGGGTCGACTTCTCCTAGGGAGACTCAAAAATACATTTTACACTTGTTCTTTAGGGGACTATTTCCTCCACTTACAACGAAGGTTTTACCTCGACTCTTACATGACCAATTACATCATTGACATCTCCGATCGGAGGGAAAACATCCTCGAAAGGAGGAATAAAAAAAGTACATAATAATAATAATAATACAAAGAATATCTTCTTAAGTTACATTTTCAACAACAGAACAACCATGCACAGAAACAATAGACACAAATATTTATCCTGGGAAACCTCAAAGAAGAAAACCCAACAACCTTCTTATAGAGTTATCAATTCAAAGTTTTAATATCCGTATCTGAATATTCTTAATGATTACTCAAGTGAATAATCAACCAATAGAAAATAACTCCATTTGGAAAGAATAAAAAATATTGAATATAAATTGATGAGATATATTTACATTACATTTGATGGACCATTTAAATATGGTCTTTTGTGCCTTTTCAATGGAAGGGTACGTCTCTATCTTTTCAATTAATTACATATCAAATTTATTTAATATTTGTTTAATTACTTTTCTTTTATTATTTCAGTATTTGTTTATATATATATATTTTATTTGTTACATTGCCTTCCTCATCAGGATGCTTTGTCCTTAAAGCGTATCTTATAAAACTTCTTTATAATTTTAATATAGTAAGTAAAACCATGTACGATTTCATAAAACCATATTTGGTTTTATGGATTCTATTCTTTAACTTTTTTTTTTCCTTCTGTTGCGGATAATTCTTTTTCCCACTTCTTCTTTGTAATATTTTTTTCTTACTTCTTGGTCTCTTCTTCTTATTTGCAGCCGAAATAATTTATTATTTTCTCCTTTTTAATTTTTTAGATTAACTTGACTGAATCTTCTTTGGCTATAGGCTTGAATTTGGACAAGGTCCTAGATTTTTGGGAAGCCCAAAAATGATGGCCAAAAGCCAAGTTTTGACAAAGTCTAAAAATAATGGCCAAATGCCAAGTTTCGTAGAAGCTCCGAGAAAGGTTTGTGGCCAAAGGTTGGAATCAAGCCCAAGAAGGGGCTTTTTGATACTATTGTAATATTCATATCCAAATATTCTCAAGGATTACTCAAGTGAATAATCAACCAATAGAAAATAACTCCATTTGGAAAGAATAAATAATATTGAATATAAATTGATGAGATATATTTACATTACAATTTGATGGACCATTTAAATATGATCTTATGTGCCTTTTCAATGGAAGGGTACGTTTCTATCTTTTCGATTAATTACATATCAAATTTATTTAATATTTGTTTAATTACTTTTCTTTTATTATTTCGATATATGCTTATTGATATATTGATATATTATTTTATTTGTTACAAAAGTATAGTATACATCCAAATACATAGCATTCACATAAAGCTAAAGTTAAACCCCAAGAATAAAAGAGAACCTCCAACGATAGCGAACCCCAAAAAGTATTCTTTGCTGCTGTAGCGAACTTCTCTCTTGAGTGGAGCGAACTTGCTTGATGAAGAATGAGGAGGTGTCTCTCCTATTTATACTTTTTCATGTTGACATATTCACTTTTGGAGTGGGGTCGACTTGTCTTCTTTTCCTGGGTCGACTTCTCTTTTGGTTGGTATGATAGATCTTGTCTTCTGTTTCTTCTGAGGCTGACTTGGTGAGGATGCCTCACGTAGCTACTACATCAACACTTTTCTAAGAAGAAATAAATCAATTCAAATACAATACTAAACATGAAGTCGAGCCCTAACACAAGAGAGGTTCACCCTCCTTCACAAGAAACCCTAACAAGGGTAGATAACCTTCCAAGAGGATAAGAGAATAAGAGAACCACACAAATTATGCTTCATACTTTTGCTAGGCCTTCCTTGGAGGTGTGCACTTGTGGAGAGAAGACGTGATTTGTGAATGTATCAAATGAAGTGTGAGAACACTTCTATTTATATTCTTTAGTTGACTCGATTTTCACTCTTGAGGCTGACTTGTACTTTTGTCTTCTACGGCCAAGTTCCCCTTTTTACTAGGGTATGTTTCCCTTCCTTGCCTTCACTTTCTTTGGGACTTTTTCAATGGATTGTCTTGACGTCTTTGGTTATTTTTTCATCATATAAATGTTCTTCTCGTTGATGTCTAACTCCTCACATGCCGATCAAATTCTTCTGTAGAGCTCTAATGTTGATTTGACCATATTCTAAGAAGTCCCAGACACTCCTTAGAGTCAATGTCGAATACAACATTAGAGTAGACTACAGAGCTAAGCATCTGAGCTTCAAGACACACAGTCAAGGGCTAAGGCGATGCCATTCTCTACTTGGGTTGCGAATCCATCTGAGAGAATGATCTGCAGAATGTTTACCCAATGCTGGAAACACGGAGAACATCAACACTTTTGAAGCTCTCTTTCTCTATCCCTCGCACTTTCCAAGTATTGCATTTCACATGCATGCATGGGAAACCAGCTAGGCTTGGGAAGATGCTGAAAATATGTATAGGTGTGAGTGTGGACTAATCTATTTTACATTGGGGATAGACTTGGGGTTTATCTTCAGAAATAGCTCTTCATGAGAAGATAGAAAACTTAATTCACGATATGGCCCTTATACTATAACTGAGTTGATTGGAGTGAACAAGTTCAGATTGGATCTACTAACCTGCATGTGCGTTCATGTGAATGTGTTCAACATGGATCGCTTGAAACTTTACGAGCCATCAATATTGAACAATGATGAAGAAGAATGTGTCACACCAATTTGCAAAGAGCTTGTTGGTGAAGTTAGAATAGAATTGGAAGAAGATACAATTTTTCCATGCAAAGAGTGGGCGACCAGATAGGGAACCTTGAGACTTTATTCGATTGAACGAAAAGGACAATGCCTGAGGCTGACAAGTTGTACTCCTTAGAACAAATTTAGGAGAAAGTTCCCCAACTGGCAAGTTAAATGTAAAGAACCAACAACTCCTAATTGGGGAGGTTTGATCCTAAAAGGAGTTAGAGATTGCAAGTCTATGACTAGAGGAGTTTTGTTAAAGAGAGATTTGTTCTATAAATTTGTTAATCAGAGGTGCAAGGCAATGGCATCAACATGGAATGCACATTGCCTTGGTCAACCTTTGTGCAAAACAAAATGACAAATGGTGTTGTGTCACAGAGTTGTAGAAATTCTTCTTGTGCAATCCAGTCCCATGACCCAGTCGCACAAGTCACACACAACCTTGTTGGACTGATATTGTCATAGACATAGCAATTCAGATGCATTGGTCCAGTTGGATAGCTTAGTAGTTCGCACGTGGAACATCAATTGTGACAATGGATTGTCTTCCTTCTTTGTCTCTTGCTCTTCCCCAAATTTTTGTAAATTATGTGATATACAGAATATGAAGACATGGGAAGCAGATTATTTTGTTTTCCCTTAACTACATTATAAATACCCTGTTATGACATTGTAAATGTATTGATTAGTTGGTTAGTTGCTTTTTTGGAAAGCTACTTGAGCATCATGCTGTTCATGTTCTTGCTGTAGATCGTATTGAATGTATGAGAATTCAGAGTTGATTTACTGACCAATATATGTGTTGTGAATGTTTAATTTTGTTTGAGTTAGCTAAGTAATCTGTCACAATGTAAATTGTTGACTGTGTATGTTGAACTTGTCACATTTTGCGTTTTGGTTGCTCTAATTCCACTAGTCCACTTACTTATGTATCACTTGGTAATGAGGATATTTCAGTATAATATTTGTACAAGACCACTTATATGAAAATAAGGCCTGAAACAGATAATTAAAGTTTTTAGGATTAACAAGGTTGAATAGGGGCCTAATTACTCCTTAGCACTCCTGTATTGATCACTAGGCAATTAGGACATTTCATTATAATATTTGTACAAGGCCACTTAGATGAAAATAAGACCCAAAACAGATAGTGTTGAGGATTAACGAAGCTAAATAGGGGCTTAATTAATTACCCCTTCATTGTAACTTGGCCCTCAATATAGGTTTTCTCTCTTGTTTTGGAGAAATGTGGGTTTCCCCACGCTTTGTAACAATTCTACTATGTATCAATGACTGGAACTACTAATCTCTCTTAATAGAGATATCTTGGAGGTCTTCCTCCCATTCTTAAATTTGTAGGTGCAATCCTCTTATGTTTTGGCTCCAACTTCGTTAATTCAATCTCTGCAACTATAATATTTCTGCTTTACTTCAGTTTACATCTGCATTATTAGCATGCCATTTTTGCATATGGGCATGCTACAGGTTCATTAGTATAAAGTATATTGTAGTATGTCTTTATACCTTCATAGTAAGAAGTTATAACACAATTTCAATGGCAGACATTTCAAAATGAGATGAGTATGTTTTTTGGAATGTCTGACATTAGCAATAGCAGTAGTTTAACAACTTATGGAGATGAAAGACTATTCTAACACATTGTTCTCCATTATCTTCGTTTCACAGGAAGTACCTGATTATGCTGCCAAGCTTGTGCCAGTTGAAGCATTGGATTCTAAACCATTGAAAGGAATCAAGATTGGCGTGATTCGTGAAACAATGGGAGATGGTGTAGACTCGGGAGTAATATCTAGCATTCAAACTTCTGCCTTGCGACTTGAGGAGCTTGGGGCTGCTCTAACAGAGGTTTTGTGCTTCCACCCTAATTAATCCGGGTGCCTCCATGCAATAGAAGGCTGGATGCAAATTCTATTTACGAGTTATGGCCAAGGTTCATCCACCCATGTAACTATTGGTTGCTTTGTTTTGGCAATTTATATTCTTCCTTATCTAATAGAACTCATGTAGATAGCAATCCATGTTTTTTCTTTTATATTTTTCAGGTGTCACTTTCAAGCTTTCCTCTTGGTTTGCCAGCCTATTATGTTTTGGCCCCATCTGAAGCTTCTTCCAACTTAGCACGCTATGATGGAATCAGGTAAAGTATTTTTCTGTTATGTACCTTAATAGTAGAACATGAAATTCAGAGCAAAATTAACAGAATAAAGCAAGATTTCAGAATGAAAGGACAGAATCACCACAACAATAGACAATTGTAGATAACTATCACAATAGCAATATCTTTATTGATGAAACAATGTTCACTTGCCTCTTCGAGGGGGAAACCTCCAAATGAGCAGAGCTCCAATTACAATATACTTCACATGACATCTTATTACATTACTTCTACTCCTATATATAGTTTCTAGTGAAGGGACTTTCTAGTAGGCAGAACCTTCTAGTAAGCCTCGTGAAAGAACTTTCTGCTAGACAGACCTTCTAGTAAGTCTTCTTACAAATATTGCTTTCACAATATATCTAATTTATGGGTCTTGTTTAATATAGATGGCATCAATACATAACAACCTATCTATTTAAGTGGGGTAGGGTAAGACCCTAGCATGTTCCTCCCCTAAAAACCAACATTTTCTTCAAGGCTATGTTGATGATTATAGCTTAGATAGGTGCTTCTGCATAGGCTAGGTGTCAAGCATGCAAGGGTTGTCCAAATTACCTCTCTAGGTACTTGCTTGAGAGAGTAAGTGACTTTTATATCTCTTTCCTAAGTCTAACTTAGGAAAAACACATTATTTAATTTAATGTTGGTTAATGACTAAAAGTGAACTTAAGATTAAGACACAGTTGTTGATCTTAAGTGAGGGCCGAGGCTCAAAATCTAATCTTAGCCATCCATCACTTCGGAGATTGGGGGTTAGGGTTTTAGTCATTGAGATGTTATATAAGAAAGCCTAAGGAGAGGAGAAAGACACAAGAGATCACAAGATCATTCCAGAGAGATTTTCTGAAGAAAAGAGTGATAGACTTAGTGGCTGAGGAGAAGAGAGGAGATTTGCAGCAAGAGTAGATCTGGAGGAGGAGAGAGAGGCTGATCATCAAGAGAGACGACCTGTATAGTGAGGTAGTGATTCCTACTGTTGGTGTGGGGGTTGTACGAGAGATGCAGAGGGCAGATTGAGTGATGTAGGGTCTGTACAAGCTGACGCAAGGGCCATATGAGCTAACATAGGACCGATCCATATTGGGTGATGCAGAGGGTCACACAGGTGGCAAATTTCTCCAGTGTGCTGAATTTCTCTTGGACTGAGTTACATGTTCCATGATTGTAAATTTATGATTTTCTCTGTTTAGCCAAGATAATAAAAGAAACATTGATTGTTGGTTTAAACCCTTTGGGTTTTTTTAGGGTAAATACTTGTGTCAAATGTGTAATATATTTCCTGTTTATTCTTCTGCATTATTGCTTAAAGTTATCAAGTATTTCTGTTTATAATTTTTGAGTATAAAAATGATTGAGAACAAAAATCATATTTGGTATTGAGAAAATTTAACATGGTATCAGAGCCCAATAAACTTCGAGAAGAAGAAAATCATTTGACAAGGGTTTACAACAAAAAAAATAAAAATTCTTTGGTCAGGTTATTTGATTGGATAGGATGGCAGTAACTGGACTGAGATTTGAGGACCGGTTAGAGGGTGCATCCAATTGCAGTCCCTAGAAGGAAAGAATAGAATTAGTACTAATGGAGAATGAGATCTGAGAATTTGCAGATAGACAACTCCCAACTCCTATTGATACTACACAACCTGTCGCCCATAACTAGAAGGACGTGAAATCCAAGAGGATTATTCTGGATGCAGTGAAGGATCATGTGATACCTCAGTTGTCCGGAAAGAAGACAACCAGAGAGATGTGGGAGGCTCTGACGAAGCTTTACCAAAGTGATAACCACAACAGGAAGATGGTGTTGAAGGAGGAACTCAGGAGCATCAAGATGTCCAAATCAGATACAATAGCTTCTTATCTCAGCAAGATCACACAGGTTCGTGATAAGTCGGCCACAATTGGGGAGACAGTGATAGATGCAGAGTTGGTAAGGGTAGATCCTTAAATGGCTTCACCAAGCCATGGGATCCCTTTGTCAAAGGTATTGTTGCACAATAAAATATTCCTAGCCAGGAGAGGTTATGGGATGACTTCATCTAAGAGGAGACTCTAGAGGAATCTCTAGATGGAAGCCAACAGAAGGGTGATGATGAGGAGAATGTTGCTCTTGCAAGTCATGCAAGGAAGGACAAAGTGAAGGCCAAGAAGAATTTAGGTGGAGAGGCTTACACTCATGAAGGAAAGAAGAAGGACGTGAGCAATGTCAAGTGTGTTGCATGTCATAAGTTTGGCCATTATGCAGGTCATTGTCTAGACTCTAAACAAGGCGAGCAAGAGTAAGACATAGGTTGCAACCTTAGCGGATACACAGGTGTGTGAGTTCATTGCAAAGTTTGAGAAGGAGTTCTCATTGGTGTCTTGTCTTTCTGGCACCTTAGCAAAGGATGCATGGTTCGTGGACAGCGGGGCTTCTCATCACATGACGGGAATGTGAGATGTCTTCACTAGTATTTCAAAGGAATATTTAGAGCTACACATTTAGCTTGGTAATGATGTTAAGTATGTAGTAAAGGGGATTGGAGATATTCAATTTAAGTTGGAGTTTGGAGGTGAAGGATGTGTGATATGTACCAGGGATGATAAAGAACCGACTATTAATTTCGGCTATTGGGGGCAAGGGATATGTGGCCTATTTTAAGAATGGATAAGTACTTGTTAGGCCGAAAAGCCCTAGTTCAGATACAAGATGAGTAATTGGGAGTAGAGTGGGTGACTTGTACTTGTTGAAGGTTCAGCCAGTACGTGCTTTAGTTCATAATGATAGTGACAATTTGTTCGAGTTATGGCACAGGAGGATGGGTCACTTGCATAAAAGGATTTACTAATATTTATAAAAGTTTTAGGATTTTTCTTTTCAAAATTTTATTGACTTGTACTATAATGCAAATCAAATAACCAGAATATTGAAGTAAAAGCGCAACATTGACAGAGATCTAGATAATAAAAAATATAATTTCATCTCTTTCAACTTTAACACTCCCAAATGTCCTTGTGTTAAAGTTGTAGTATACAACAACAATAACCAGTAGAGCAGCAGTAGATTAAACAAGACAACCAACTAGTATCGATGGGAAAACAATATTGGTTAATACCTTTCTTATACTTAGATATACTTTCAGATCAGATCTTGTCTCTTAGGAGACAAGTCACTTTGGAGTGGAACAAGTCTGGCCCTCACATGAGGGCATGGACACACCTAAGAGAGAGAAAGATAAACTGTTGTGGAGTAGAGTTAGACAAGTATAGGAGGAGAGCAACAACTTAAAACATCCAAGATTAGCCTTAAGGTGTGTTGCCCACCTATTTCGACTAGGTGGCAACTCCATGTACATGAAGATGTACATATTTGTACAAATTGTACCTTGGAAAAATCTGAGGATTTTTCACTTCTGCAGGGCAATTGCCCTTTTGTAAAACGAAATGTCTGCTCCCCTGCGTGGGAAAATTAATGTAATTATATGTGCTAGTGTGGGTCATATGATATGGATGCCACACCATGGAACTGGTTGTTAGGGAAGTCCTCTCATCGAGTGTTTTTTCCCTTTCCAATTAATCTTGTTGTTTAAATGATTTTAATTGGTTTGGTTTTTCACTCAAAATCCTCCAAAGTGGTGACGGGTGTTCTAACAGTCAAGTCCATGGGGTGGCTAAGGGTTCAAAATGTTATTCATGACCATGCTAGACATTTGTATAGAGTCTTGCGGAGTTTCGTTATGTTGTTGTATTTTTATTAATTTTTTCTAGTTGATTAATTTCACCCCTTGGTGGTTAATTAACTAAGTTTTGATGTAATAATGTAATTGCTCAAGCACTGACATTTTGTAATAGGGGCTATGAATGCAAGGTAAATTGCTATGAAACCCCCTAAGCCACTGCTTCGAGTCCCATGTCATTCAAACAAGCAGTTGAGGAGATAGACCATTTTTGGCTAAGCGAGGTCTATTTTTCCTAGAGAATTTTTAATTTTTTCTAAGTCAAAAATTAAATTATTTGATTTTGAAGGAAAAAATCAAATAAGGCCATAGTAATTAAGTTTGGGGGATGGCTAAGCATAGCCAAAATTTCATTTAAATAAACCCCCCATGGTCAAAATAAATGTCTAAAGATCTCCTAAGTGGGGCGTCCCTCTTGTTTTAATAAAAAGATAAAAATTAAAAATTAAAAAGATAAAAATTAAAATGATAAAAAATAAAAATAAATAAAGAATAAAAAGATACAAATAAAAAATAAAAGATTAAAAATAAAAATAAAATAAAAGATAAATAATTATAATAATAATAAAAGATAAAAACAAAAAATTAAAAATTAAAAATGAGAGATAAAATAAAAGATAAAAGATAAAAAATATAAACTTAAAAATAAAAGATTAAAAAATTTAAAAAATAAAAACATAAAAATAAAAAGTAAAAGATAAAATAAAGTTTAAAAATTAAAAATGTTAAATAAAAGATAAAAGATTAAAGATAAAATTAAAAATAATAAAATTAAAATTTGAGTCAAAGGGGCCTCCACTTGAGTCATGGAAACCCTAGATGTAAGGGTGGAAAATGTTAAGACATGGATCAAGCACCCTAGCCATTGATTAAAAAGCATCTAAGGGTGTAGATTGGTTGAGAGTGATAAAAAGTCAAATACCTAGATCTAGTGGTGGAGATCTAATTTAGATCTAGATCTAATCTTGGTCGTTGATCTTCAAGGGGTTGGGGTTGCTCCTCAACTATATAATGAGGGTCTCACTCCTTCATTTGACATGCTCTCTCATGCTATTGTTATGTTGCCGGAATATCTACTCACTCTTCTCTCATTTTCTTCTTGCCATTGTAATGTTCTTGCCCTAGTTGGGCCATAATACAAGCAATCTTTGGAGGAAGCTTTGGTGTCTTGTCTACCTTCCATTTTTCTTTGTAAGGTAACCTGCTTTGTATTTGTTTTAGTTGCATTTGTATTAGCTTAGATAGCTCTCCACAAAGTATTTTGTGGAGAGATTTGC
>LPNX011070203.1:6745-28074 GCA_001517045.1 Pseudotsuga menziesii | reverse complement strand
TGAGTTTTATGTGTCTTTAAATGTTTATTTACAATGTACCATGTTTGATTTCAATGTCATGAATGGGAAATATGCCAATCTAGGATGTAATTAGCCAATGACTCAGCAACTACATTATGTTCCCTAGGGATATTCCTATAAGTGATGGTTTCAAATGATCTTTCTAGCAAACGTACTCTCTGAAAGAGGTGGAGGAGCACAGGGTTTCTAATGGTGTAAACATGGTTTAAATGGCAAACCACGAGTTGTGATTCCATCAAGAATTCTAGATCACGAACATCCTAGGAGGCAGCTTCAGTCAGAAGACTGATGACAACTTCATACTCTGTGATGTTATTAGTAGCGGGATCTATACAAACAGCTCCTGAACTGACCAAATCATCAATTGGGGATTAGAGGACCCAAGTAGCTGAGGCGAGATTTAAGGTGTGGTGGAAAGCACCATCAGCAAAGCCATAGAAAGCCATTTGCATGACCAAAACATGGTATAAACAAATGCAGACACTAAACTCAAAACCATCTTGAAAATACTAAAAGCACATTGAAAGTCAATCAATATACATATATACAAGATACTATCCAAGAAAGACCTAGGCATAGTACCTTTTCAGTTACAACCCATTGCGAGGTTTCCCCAAAGGGATTCCATCATAATCAACAAGCTCATAGGCTCCTTTCTCTAAAACCTTAGAAATGACGAAAGGTCTGTACCACATGGACTTGAACTTACCCTTCCCTTGTTTGTCATATCTCTGATCATAAGTCAAGACTAGGTCACCCTCGTTAAAGACACAAGGTTGGATGGATTTATCATACTGCACCTTGACGCATTTATTATGTGCCTCATTAGCCAAGGCATCATCTCTCCAAGTCTCGTCAAGGTTATTCAAGTTCAAAAATCTGTCTTCCTTTGCGGAAGTGTCTGGGAAAATTTCGACGGTGAGTTGTAAAGATGAAATCTGACATTGAATCGGTAAGACAACTTCAATTCCATAGACAAGCTAGAATGGCGTGAAACTAGTGGATTTTTTCACCAAAGTTCGATAAGCCCAAGGAACGGAGAAAATAACATGGTGCCAGTTGGATTTATAATCTCCAACCATCTGATGAAGCATAGTTTTCAAAACTTTGTTAATGGCCTCTACCTAACCATTAGCTTGTGGATAATATGGCATAGAGTTTTCATGTCGAAAACCTAGCTTGGCACTTAGTTCCTCCATCATATGATTACGAAAGTGGGATCCGTGATCAGAAATGATGGACTGCAGGACACCAAATATAGCTATGATATGATTGAACAAGAAGAGAGCGGCAGTCTTACCGTCTTCTGCGTATGTAGGCATGGCCTCAGCCCATTTTTTGAAATAATCAATGGCTACGATGATGTAACCATGTCCCTTGGCTAAGGTAGGCTTACAATGCATGAATTCAATCCCCCATTTGGTGAATGAGCCAACAGTAATGATGGGGTGTAGCAGGGCAGGATGGGTGCGCTTTTTAGGATAAAAGTGTTGACAAGGTGGGCATTTATTAATAGCCTCATGACAGTATTTGAAGATAGAAGGCCAGAAATATCTAGCGTGAAGGATTTTCTGGGTTGTAGCCATCCCAGATAAATGACCGCCACATGCTCCAGAGTGGCAATCAATCAACACATGTTCAGCCTCCTCATGGGTGAGGCATCGCCGGAGAATTGAGTCAATCCCACGTCTATACAAGGTATCATTCAGGATGAGATAGTATTTCATGTGGTGACGGATATGGCGGTGATTATCATGGGATAAATGCATCTAAAATCATTGTGTTTGGAGATAAATAAGAAAATATCCATACCAAGGATAGGTAGTGCTTATTAGGAACAAGAATTCATCTGGGAATGAATCACTGGGCTCAGATTCCATCAAAGCACAGAGAATATCACACATAAGCTCTACAAAGACCAAGGATTTCTTTGATGTGGCTTTGGCAAATTCCAGATAAAACTCCTGAAGTATGACTATCCAGCGGGAGTACTTGCCCCCGAGCACCTGACGAGTTAGTATGTAATACATCGGGTTCTGTTTTTCCAATATAGTGGTAGTACGAAGCAAAATGTAGTGACGAAACTTTTGTACAGCAATGACCGTGGCCAATGCTAACTTTTCCACACGTGAATAGCGAGTTTCAAAATCCATGAGATTCTTACTGGAATAATAAATTACATGTTCCTGGCCATGGAGATTTTCCTGTACTAAAACCATAATGATGGTAGTAGCGGAGGCAAAAATATACAAGAGAAATTCCTTTGAATAATCCGGGGGGTGTATCACGGGTGAATGAGTCAGAGCGTGCTTAATATTATCAAAGGCACATTGGGCCTGGTCATCCCAAAAGAATGGAGTATTCTTCTTGAGGAGACACATATAATCGTGCGTTTTCTCTACGAAATCGCACATGAAACAATGAAGAAATTTTTCCTCCCCCTGCAAACTTTGGAGTTCAAGGAGATTAGTTGGGGTTGGTAGATCTAAAATGGTAGCAATTTTCAAAGGATTGATCTGGATGCCATATTTGGATACCACAAAACCTAGCAGACGTCCTGTCTCAACACAAAAACACATTTATGCGGATTGAGCCGTATATTATAATGACAACATCTCAGGAATATCTCTCTAAGATGACCAGGGTGGTCCTTCCATCGTTGTTAATGAGAAGGGAGGTCATAAAGGTATGGTTCAATGAGATGTTTAATGTCATGAAACGCATAGGACATCGCGCACTGGAACGTGGCTCCAGCATTTTTCAAGCCAAAAGGTAAATTCTTATATGCAAAGGTTCCCCATGGGAAAATGAATCCTGTCTTATGCTGATTGAAGGGTAATATCTCAATCTGATTATAGTTAGAGAAGCCATCCATGAATGAAAAGATGACACTTCCAACACAGTTGTCGATAATCTGATCGATGTGTGGAGTAGGAAAGTTGTCCTTGGGACAAGATTTATTCAAATCCCTAAAGTCGATACAGACTCTAATGGTGCCCTTCTTTTTATTGATAGGGACAACGTTCGATACCCATTCTATCAGGGGTACAAGATAAATAAACCCAGCTTTGAGAAGTTTCTCAATTTCAGCTTTAATAGCTACGGCCTTTCAAGGATGGACTTACCTTGGTTTTTTCCTGACAAGTTTAGCTGTGGGATAGGTTTTAATCTCATGGACCACAATGGATGGGTCAATCCCCGTCATCTCTTCATAGGACCAAGCAAAAATATCATGGAATTCTTTGAAAAGTGCCTTATAGGCTTCAGATTCATCTGCCGAGCAGTTTTTCCCAACATGAACATGCTCGATAGTGTTAAGCTTGGCTGATATGTCAATCGGATTCGTCTAAGTAATGTCGCAAAGTTTTCCTTCAGAATCTGTATCTTGCAACAATACAGGACTTTGAGGTACGTTGACAATATCAGTAGGAAACAAGGATGAAAAATCATGGCTATCCAAACTGGTGTTGGGGAGGAACATGGATCTATGATGGTGATCCTCCCATATGGACTCATCCATGTTCATGATCTCCATAATGGACTCATAGAAAGGGAAAGTCTCAAAGAGATAATCTAGAACAAGAAGGGAGGTTCTAACCAGTACGGTAAATGGTACGGATCTGAAGCCACTAGATGAAAGTCATTCATGCGATCATCGAACAAGGTTTGAATAGCGTCATACAATGCTTTGTGTGAACTCAATGAGGTGGACTCAACAACATGTTTACCCTTAGGCTCATAATCAAATGGGGTGATCATATGGACTGTCGTGGTATCCGTGCTAGGAGGAGTGGATGGAAAATTCCCCATAAGGGATGAATCCTTCAACATGCCTACCCCAATTGACTGGTAAGGAGGAGGGGACTGGCCTAACATGGGGATGTTGTTAGTCGTGGAGGTAGTAACATCCAGCGTACAGAAATCAAGCTAATCAATATTAGCAGTTATCCCTAGGTGTGGAAATTGGACTATTTAGAATATTGTTGAGGCAACAGCAAACATGGCATAGAACCAATTTATTCCTAGAAGGAGGTTGTAATCTAAGGAGGAATCTACCACTTCTACTTGAATGGAAATGGTTTTTCCCCCCAATGCGATCGCTAGGGCTGATATGAGACCATGGGGTTGGAAGCTCCATCTGTCAAAGGCTTTAAGGGTCGTAGGTGATGTTACAAGATTGGGAGAGCTGAGAGCCTTCCAACAAGACAAACACAAAACCGAGGTTGAAGCTCCTTCATCTAGTACCATTTAAAAAACTTTCTTTCCAACTACTTTTGTAATGATCTAAAAAGCAAGTTTATACGGTAACCTGGATTTATAGTTCTCAACATTGAAATGAATCAAGTTAGTATTATCCGGGTCTAAAGCTCCTAATGCTGTTAACAAGTTTTTGCGTTGTGTAAGGAAACTTTGGAGTACTTCTAAGGTAGACATGGCATTAGGTTCCTGAGCAAGATCTTCAACTACATTATAAAATTGAGTAGCTCGGGCATTAGGGTTAAATACTGCCTTCCGAAGGGTACTCTTAGGTGGATGCAAAATCATGTTGAGAGTAGGATTCTCGATAGATAAGGGGACAATAGACGAGGATTCAAAAGAACTAGTAGAGGGAGCTTTCCCTGAAGAAGAATGATCTTCTTTTTTATCTGCATGTTTTTCATAATTATGACTTTGAGTTTGCAGATTGATGGTATCTGAGGACATCATATGAATTTCCTCTGACGAACTAGATTTACCCTGATTACACATGTGGTCTATTAGTTGTTGTTGAGAGGGAAAAGGATTCGTAAGTGGGTGTGGGATTGGACTTCAGAAACTGGGAGATTTCATCCCGACAAGGAAACTCCTTTAAAAAATGGTCACCTCCGCATAGCAGATAGGGATATTTCACCTTTCTTTTCCCTTTATCGTTATCACTATTGGTTGGTCTTGGAGTCTCCTCTTGGTTTCCATGTTTTTTATTTCTACTTTTACCTTTCTTTTTATTATTACCCGAGGTTTGAGTACTTTGAATGGAATTGACCTCGGCAGAAACCTTAGGAGTAGAAGGAGTAGGGGTGGCAGTTTGGGGTTGCTTGGAAGGTTTTGCTGCTGACGGGGATTGGATTGAACCAACAATCCCATCAATAGGTACTTCTGCTGGTGACTTGGTGGGATTGGTGCTTGGGCGAGGAGCTTGAGGAATCAAGTCATAAAGGGTTCTAGACTGGGAATAGACCAAGTCTAGATATTGGGCTCGACTAATAGCTTGCTCTTAAGTAAAGGCACCACCCATAGCCACATCTCGGGCAATAGGAGGCAACAAGGATTTGGTAAACCAATCAGCTAATAATTAATCCAGAATAGGGGCCTTAATAAGCCTTCTCTGACTTCTCCACTCATGAATATGATCGGATATGTGGGTGGAGGTGTTCTGTCGTATAGAAGTTAAAAGATCAGTGCCCATTTCATAACGAATAGGGAGCTAAAATTGTGTGAGAAACATGGTTTCCAACGAGCCAAAATCCACAAACGAATGTTGTGGGAGTTCAATGTACCACTTCGCGGCTGTACCGATCAAAGTTCACTTAAAGAGTCGTAACCGAATGGAATCATCCATGAGGAACTTTGAAGAACACCACAAATGGAATGTCATAGCATGGTTCTTTGTATCATCTCCCTGCTTCCCATTGAGCTTCGGGATATCCAACGGTAAATTTACCGAAATGGGAGCCCACGAGGGATTATGTCGAATGGGATCATTAATCAGCTTCGACAAATCTGGTAAGTCCAAAGTTACTAGTAAAGGTAACTACCAGTTGGGTTGCACATACTGGTAATATTGATATGGCATATAATTACCAATCAAACCATAAGTGGACTGAATGATAGGTTGTTGCAACGAAGAACTACCAGAAAATCCACCTACAGGGGGTTGATTTCTGGGATCAGGACCGCTAGGACCACTAGGGCCTCTAGGAGGAGGACCATCAGGGCCACCAGGACCACCAGGACCACTAGGACCACCAGGACCACTAGGACCACCAAGAGGTGGACCACCAGACCCTTCGAATCCACTAGGAGGTAAGCCTCCAAATCCTCTAGAACCACTAGGCGGAGGGCCACCAGACCCTCCAGGGCCATAAGGAGGAAATCCACCAGGCCCCCCAGGACCACTAGGACCATTAGGACCATAAGGAGGAAATTTGTTAGATACTCCGAGACCATTAGGCCCGCTAGGGCGAGGACCTCCATAAGGCGGTCCTCCGGCACCTCCCGCAGTATGTATAGGTATTCCCCCCCATAGCTAGCATGTAAGACCAGTTGGGTTGCCCCTATGGCATAAAAGTGTTACTAGGGTATGGAATTCCAGCATAAGGCATCCCTATAGGATTAGGTGTATGATTAATATTACTTACAGGTATGTGATAACCATAACCTCCAGAAGATTGAATGGTTACAGGTTGTGCCCTCGAGGGATGACCTGAACTAGATGGGGGGTTAACCACATTAGTATGGGTGGGAGGGACATAAATTGTAGAAGGTTCTATATTAGAGGTTTGTCCTTGACTAGGCACAATTTCGACTAGATAACGTAGGTCATACTGGGGGTTTCCCCCCGGCACTAGAAGGTATTGAGGAAACGGGAATCGAAGGTAGATCCCTGGGTGCAAAATCCTTGGGAAGATTAAGAACAAACATAATATGGGAGGTGGTGGAGGTGGTATTTTGACCTGGGTTGTGGGGTGTTATTGGACGATCTATAATCAGTTCAATGGGTCTCATAGAATTGGCAAGTGAATGATATCCCACAGGAACAGATGTGGAGCGTGATGGTGTCGGGCCTAATAGGTCATCTATTTGCTTGTCAATATCCTGTGCATGGAGAATGGAAGCACGGTATTGCCTATGTTATTCTTCATCTTCAGAAGAGTTTAAATGGGTGCCAAATGAGGCAATGGCCTGTCCTATAGGGGTATCCCAAAATGGAGCATTGGGACCAAAATCCGGACGGGTAGTATCATCAACATGAACTTCCGTGGGAGAATGGAATGAAGTATTTTCTTGAGATGGTTTTTGGGCCAAGGGAGGCAAGTGTGAAGAATATGGTCCTCCAGTTTCTACAACCACATTATCTCCCACTTGGGAGGTGGTAGCAGCTCCTTGGTCGATAGCTTCCATTGGATTTTCTCCTGAACTAGGAATAAAATTGGGTGGCAAGCCTCGTACTCTTCTGGACTTTCTTAACTCAGCCAGTTTATACAATTCCTATCTAACCTAGGGTCTGAAAAATTAGAAAACACACCAAAAAAAATTTCCCTACTCAAGCTATAGGTCGAAACAAGCACACTTAAAATGATAGGAGGAGTTCAAAAAGTCAAGTCTCTCACCAGGATTGTCAAGAAGTTTCCGCTCGTGATATACCTAGAGGGTACGTGCGTAGTAATCTCCCTGAATGTTGTTTTTAGTGTATGGCTCCAAGCAAGACGACCAAAGGGATTTTCTCAGATAGATAAGGTATCCTAGTGGGGTCTCTTGATATACTCAAGGTACATGGGATCTGAAATCGGTAGTAGTGTTGTCTAATGCATAACCGTACACAAGGGGCCTTCTGATATACAATCAAGTACATGAAGTACCTTTCTATATACCTCAAGGGTACGTGAAAGGCCGTTCAATATACCGATGGTACGTGGAAGAACAGCGCAAGTCCCGGAATGTAATGCATACAAATAACGACAGCTCCTACGCTTAACGATGCCCGAACACATCTCTAACCTATCACTCCAATTACTACATAAATTTTAACCTATAACTACCATTTATTTTAAAGTGGACGATTAGGTGAATGCATGATGTTTTGAGAGAAAAGTAAAACCATGCAGTATGCTTATGCAAAATATTTCACTTTACCATTCAGTATGCCTACTTACGGAAGGGAAAGAGAGTATTTTATTTTGTTTCAAAACCAAAAATACTTCCAAACAACAATCTTGAACACAAAATCAAAGACAAGCAGCACTTTCCAAACTGATTTCTCTTTTCTGAAAGCAATAAGAAGGGGGAGAATCTATTTTCCTAAAATGAAAACAAGAAGCACACTACATGCAAATGCACTCTATTTTTTCAATTTTCTCTTAAAACATAGGCAAATCTAACTTAAAACTACCATATTTTTTATTTTGATTGAGATAGTACTAAATGCATAAGAGACGAAATAACATGAAGAGCCTGAAATCCTGTAAAGCCAATCAGAGATCTAATGTCCAACGCTCAATGATGATAACCTAGTCTCAGTCAAAAAAATTCTTTTTTAAAGGAAGGAAGAAGAAGTTATCTATGCAAACAAGAAATGAAACTAATATGCTAATCAAATGTTCTTCTTTTAGTCTATATAAAAGAAATGAAAAGAGATCCTACTAACACCCTAATCTTTTCAAAAAACAAGAAATCCTTTCGCAATCACAACCAACAAGTACCAAAGTGTATGAACAATCAAAAAGTCTAGTATAGCTTTTGAATTTCCCAATCAAACCAATCTTAAACCATAAAATTTCAAACCACGAGCATTAGATTCTGTCACACAAGCCTGATAGTGTAGGATTGAAAGCAAAACAACCCAATTTTTTACAAAAAATGAGGAAAAGGAGATCTTGGAATGATTCTTACCCGACACCGTGCTTCTTGGGTGTTGACAAAGTAGTTCTATCCCAGCACCGCTTCTCACCAACAGGATACAGGTGGTGGCACCACATACTGCCCACTCTGTTTAGGCAGTGGCACCACTTCTCATACATTGCATAGGCGTGGTTCCTTGTAAAATTCCAAAACACAAAGAGAACGATAGATATAGTCAGAAAAAGACCAGATCAGGGTAAAGGCTGATAGATTGAGTATAAAAACGGAGCATAAAAGGTAAAAATCATTCAGATCTAAATAGATCTAGAAGTTTCAAACCCAAATTGACTGAGTCAGATAGTAGATCTGACTAAAGAGAGTTGGAGAAGGAGCCTGGATTCAGACAAGAGTTGAAGAACTAAGGAAGATCAGAATAACTGATACATCAAGTCCCCAGCAGAGTCACCAGATTTGTTAGGAGGAATATTTCACCTTTTGTGGACAGTAAGGTGTTCCACTGGTCTGAATGGTTCAAATCCAGAACAAATGGAGGACAAAGGTTGAAGACCCTCCTTGGACGTCGTAGATACCTGGAATGTGATGCTTCGATAGTAACCCTGTGTACCTACAATTAAATTAAACATGCAAACACATCAAAGCTGCCAGAATATAATCTACTAATCCATGTTAGTGACTAAGGAATCTAACAACATATACATGTGAAATCAAACAACAACAGTAATGTGGGACGGAAATCAACTTTGCATTAAGATAAAATGGAGAAGTTTACAACCAATTAAGCCTTAGTGTTGACATGCATCTCCATGAAACCAAACATTCTCATCCCCATAAGCTCCAACTTTTCTCTCTATTCTCTCCAATGGCTTGGGCCAAGTGATCAATCCAACAGCATAACAATACTTCAATGGTTCCCCCCTCAACCATGGACATGAGCTTGTATTTATAAGGCTCAATGGATAGGGATGGTTGAGAGATTTATGGATGAAGTGACCTCTAAGATCCTAGGATGGGGGATCTCAAGCTCAATTGACCCACAATGATAGGGATAAGGGAGGAAACGAGGCTCATGATCTAGAAGCCTCGAGAAACTTCTCTTTTTCCCATTTTACCCAGGGTACCACTTTTCTCCTTCAATGACAGAGTGGTTTAGGTAAGAAAATATTATGGACTAAAGGTCATAAGCGGTGGCACTGCTTGTGGCTAAAAAGGGATCGGCGGTAAGAGAAAGGTACCGCTTGTGGATAAAGGGGAAAGCGCGGTGCTGAGCATTTTTGTGAAAGATTGACAAATCGTATGAGTTTACACTCCAAGTGCTGGGATTAAGTGCAAATAGGTATGTGAAGAGTTTTATCACATGATGGTGACAGGATTTTGGTATAACAAGCTTTGGCATAGAAGGCTTGCACATATTCATTACAAAGCACTACCACTTGCAAGAAAAGTTGTTGAAGGTCTCCCAGAAATGCAGACAAAACATGAAGGTGTATGCAAAGGATGTGCGAAAGTGAAGAACACAAAGAAGACATTTCCAAGTAGCGAGAGCAAGGCAAAATGAATCTTGGAAATCATCCACTCTGATGTGTGCAGTCCAATGTCATCTAGTTCACTAAGCGGGTACGTATACTATGTTTCTTTTATTGATGATTTTTCTAGAAAGGCATGGATATACTTTATGAAGTACAAAGATGAAGTATTCAACAAGTTCAAGGAATTCAATTCCTTGATCAAGAATCACACAGAAAAGAAGATCAAGATCTTTCAACCAAATAATGGTGGAGAATTCACATCAAATGAATTCAAAGAGGTATGCAAAGACTCAGGGATTAAGAGGGATTTATCCACTCCATATAATCCACAACATAATGGGATTGCAAAAAGAAAGAATAGAATGATCATGGAAGTAGCAAGGGCCATGCTTCATGATCAAGATCGTCCCATGCATATATGGGTAGAAAATACCAGAAAAATGGTGTATGTACAGAACCATACTTTACACAGAGTACTCGAGAACAAGGCACCTGAAGAATGTTAGATTTTTAACATTAAGCTAGCATTATATTAGGTTATTTAACTGAGAGAATAACAAGCACAGCAATCAAACACAAGATACAATGAACACAGTGTTTTTCCTCGGGGAAACCATAAATGGAGAAAACCCCACAGCTTCCTCAAAGATATAATCAACACCAAAAGTAAAACCCCAAAATAGTAAGATGATCTCCCGACAACAGTAACCTCTTTCTTCCTAGCCCCAATGTCTTCTTCTTCCTCAGCTATGTGCTACACCTGAGTGTGAGTGAGTATGTGATAAATAGAGAGGCTAGCTCTCTATTTATACTAATTCCCGACTTGACTAAACCCTACTAGGGCCGACTTCACTAGGTGTGTCTAACAACCCTAGTGCCCTGGAACTACGGGGACTTTAACCCTTAACCAATAGGATGGTTACCCACAATGAATTGACATGACTTGTTTACATTATAGAAACTCTCGATCGAAACATCGGGGCATGACATGACTCAATTACATTACACACACATCCTAGAATAAACATCGGGGTATAATACATAAGATACATAAGTGAATACATTCTGAAGTTACAATTACATCAACACTCCCTCTTAAGTAGGAAGGTATTCTCTCGACACAATTTATCATCACAAGTCTTTTTCTCTGTATCATCTGGATCATCCTAAAGTTCTCATCATCTTCAAGTCATCTTCATCTAGATCTGTATCATCACTCAATCTGGATCATCACTTGATTTGGATCATCACTCGATCTGGATGATCACTGGAACATCATCACTGGATCTGGATCATCACTGGAGCATCATCATTGGATTAGAATCATCACTCGATCTGGATCATCACTGCTGGATCATCATCACTAAAATCATCATAGGTGCTATCTCGTGATTCTTCTCGTCACAGGAAGTTCTACAGAGCCAGCCATTTTTCATGTTGGGTGTAGGCCTAGCCTCCATGTAGGTATTCTTCAGTGCTTATATCTAAACCTAAGTCAGAATGTCCCATCCAGCACTTACATTTGAACTTGACTCATCAGAAAGGCACACCCAACACTCACATCTAACCATGAGAGGAACTTAATCCCCTCACCATGTCAGAATGGACTAGCCCTTAGGAAGGAACCTCATCCTCTCCCATGTCAGAATGGCCCAGCCCTTACATCTGACCTACTCATCAGAATGGTCCAGCCCTTACATTTGATCTACTCGTCAGAATGGGCTAGCCCTTACATCTAACCTACTCGTCAGAATGGATTATCCCTTACATATGACCTACTCGTCAGAATGGCTTAGCCCTTACATCTAACCTACTCGTCAGAATGGCCCTGCAATCACATCTGATCATGTGAGAACACATCCCAGATTCATATCAGAAATGCCCCTAGTCCCAGAGTGAGCTTTCTTGGTAACTGACCAGGTGCCTCCATTCTCCCAGAGAATGGCATCAGCCCTTATATCTGATCAAGTGGGAACCAATCCCTCAATCACATTAGAATGGCCATGCGCTCACATCTGATCACGTAAGACTACATATTACATTCGTATCAGAATGGCCCTCAGTCCCAAACCAAGTATTCCTAGTAACTAACCAGGAACCTACATTCCAAGAATGGCAACAACCCTTATATCTAATCATGTAGGAACCAATCCTACAGTCATATCAGAATGGCTCAGCACTCAGATCTGACATGGAAGGAACCAATCCTCTCACCATGACATAATGGCTCAGCCCTTACATCTGATCATGGAAGGAATCAATCCTCTCACCATGTCAGAATGGCTCACGGACTCATCACTTCCCCTTGGAAGGAACCTCGATATAGAGAACACCAAGCTTCTCCCTGAAGTATTCAAACTTCACCCTAGCCAATGGATTTGTCAACACATCAGCTATCTATTCGTTTGTCGCAACATACTGGAGCTTCACTATTACCCTCTGCACCATATCCTTGATATAGTGATACTTGATCTCGATATGATTCGACTTGCCATGGAACACCGGGTTCTCCAACAACTTCACGTAACTCTGGTTGTCACAATGTATACAAGTAGCATCCAACTGGAGATCAAATAAATCAGATAGTAGCTTCCTCAGCCATACTTCCTCACAACTAGCTGAACAAGCTGCGACATACTCTACTTTAGCTGTACTCAATGCCACACAGGATTGCTTCCTACTAAACCAAAATATCACACCTGATCCCATACTGAAGCAGCACCCTGAAGTGCTCTTCCTATCGGTGGCACTTCCTGCCCAATCTGAATCAACATAACCCTCCAAGTTAATCTTTTGATTCACCTCATACTTGAGCCCATAATCAATTGTACCCCTCAGGTACCTCAGAATATGCTTTGCGGCAATCAAGTGAACATGTCTCAGATCTGTCAGAAACTGGCTCAAGGTGTTCATAGCAAAGAAAATGCATGGCCTCGTATTCATCAGGTACATCAAGGACCCAATCATCTAACAATACATCGTAGCATCAACCGCTTCTGATGAAGCATCACTCAATAGCTTCAGGTTCGATGCCATCGGTGTGGTCATGGCCTTGCAATCCATCATCCCAAATCTCTTCAGGATATCTATCGTATATTTCCCTTGTCCTAGGGAAAGTCCATCTACATTTTTCAACACCTCCATGCCTAGAAAATAGTGCATCATACCCAAGTCCTTCATTTTGAACTCGGTAGCAAGCTTCCTCTTCATATAAGCAATCAACCCATCCATACATGTTACAAACATATCATCTACATACAGTAGGATCATCACTGGGTTGCCATCTTCAACCTTGTAGTAATGGTTGGAATCTGCTTTACTCTTAGTAAATCCCAAATTGGATAGAAAGCTGTCAATTATGTCGTACCATGTCCTAGGTTCCTATTTCAAACCATACAGGGATTTCTTCAATCTACATACATGAGACTCCCTGTCATGTGTCTCAAAACCGAGTGGTTGTTCCACATACACTTCCTCCTCTACTACGCCATTCAAGAAAGCAGTCTTGACATCCATCTGGTGTATCTTCCATTTCATCAGCGCATCCAGAGCAAGTACTGATCTAATGGAAGTGTATCTGGCTACAGGTGCAAATGTTTCTTCATCATCTATTCCTTCTTTTTGAGAGAAACCACGAGTAACAAATATTGCTTTATATTTTTCTATGCTACCATCTGCAGCATGCTTGATCTTGTAAATCCATTTGGAAGTTACAACAGACTTCCCTTTTGGTCTTGGGACAACATCCCAAACATCATTCTTCATGATCGATTGATACTCTTCGATCATAGCATCCTTCCATTCTTTCTGCTCTACGTCTTCTTCATAATTGGAAGGTTCTTTATCAGTGAAATCACATAATAAGGCTACATATCCAAAGCAGGATCTGGTCCTCTTTCTTTCTCTGTGATTCTCTTCTAGAGCCCCATATCTTTTCGCACCTTGGATAGCTTCTCGTACCCAAGAAATTTTCCTCTTATGAGGATTCTTCTCCTGAGGTGGATCTACAGGTTCTTGAGGTTCTTCAAATTCTCGATCTTCTTCTTGAGTTTCTTTGTTCATGGTTGTATCATGAATTCTAGGTGCTTCTGCTTCTTCAGGTTCTTCGGCAGGTCTTTTTCTGGATTTGTTGTAAGCTGTGTCTTCATCAAATGTCACATCCCTGCTGATGTCGATCTTCTTGAATCTTGGGAATTATATTCTGTAAGCCTTCGAGCTTTCAGAGTATCCCACAAATATACCCTTCTTTCTTGAAGTATCTAATTTTGTCCTCTTTTCTTTTGGAATGTGTATGTATACTGGACAGCCGAATATTCTGAGATGGCTAACTTCTGGTTTCTTGCTGGAAAAAACTTCTTCAGGTGTCTTATTCTTGAGTACTCTATGTGGAGTATGATTCTGTACATACACCGTTGTTCTAGCGGCTTCTGCCCATAGATGCATAAAAATATCTTGATCATGAAGCATAGGTTTTATCGAGTGGAGAAATCCCTCTTAATCCCTGATTCTTTACATAACTCTTTGAATTCATTCGAAGTGAATTCTCTGCCATTGTCTGATCGAAAGGTCTTGACCTTCTTTTCAGTTTGTTTCTCGATCAAGGCTTTGAATTCCTTGAAGTTGCTGAAAACTTCATCTTTGTTCTTCATGAAGTAAATCCATGTCTTCCTAGAAATGTCATCACTGAAAGAAACATATTATACATGCCCACTTAGTGAGCTTTATGACATTGGTCCGCATACATCAAAGTGGATGATTTCCAAGATTCCTTTTGCTTTTCTCTTGCTACTTGGAAATGTCTTCTTTGTATTCTTTCCTTTCGCACATCCTTTGCAGACTCCATCATGTTTTGCTTGAATTTCTGGAATACCTTCAACAGCTTTGCTTGCAAGTGGTAGTGCTCTGTAATGCACATGTGAAACCATTCTATGCCAAAGTTCATTTGGCTCTACTGTGTCATGGATCAAGTCTTTTTCTGGATGGCCCTTCAATTTGTACAAACCTCCCTCTTGTTCCCCAATTACTACTGCATCATCGAAGGTCTTTCCTTTTGGCCACATGAGAACATGGCCATCTACAAATGCAACCCTCATGCCTTTTGCATCTAATGCTGATATGGAGAGGAGTTTCTTCTTGAGTCCTAGTACAAACAATACATCCTTCATATGCATGGACTTTCCAGAGTCTAGCTTATATGAGGATTCCCCACTACCTTTTATTGGATACTGGTAGTCATCTCTGAGCTTCACCTTGTGAGGTGATTCATGTTCTGATAGTCTCACAAAAGACTCTTTAAATCCCACCTTATGTTTGGAATCCCCACTATCTATAATCCAATCATTGCTCCCATGTGTAATGTTTCCCGTGAGAGTGGAAATCAAAACATATTCTTCATCACTTTTTTGCTTGTTTCTCTTTGAGGAAGGTTCATCATCTTCTGTTGCATGAGCATGATCTCTTCTCTTGTTTCTTTTCTTCTTGTGAGGGTTTCTTTTGCTTTTAGGACAATCTATGGCAAAGTGTCCTATTTCATCACAAGTATAACATCTGAGTTGAGATTTCTTGTATGAAGAGTGCTTACCTTTAGAATGATGATGATGATGGTCCCTTCTGGGTTTCTTGGATTGAACTGTGAGAGATTGATCTTCAATTCCCATCTTTTCTTCTCAAGTTTCTATCCGAGATTCTCCTTGTAAGAATTCTTCCCAAAGTCTACTGAACTTGACCAACTTATTTCTAACACAGATCCCTTGAATGAAAGAGTCCCATGTCCTAGGGAGACCATTCAAGGTGATCATTACAATATCTTCATTTTCCACTTCTTTATCTACTGCTTCTAGTTGTTCCTTGATCTAAGAGACCCTTGTGAAGTAAGACTGGATGGTCTCTGCATTCTAAATCTTCACGTTCTTCAACTGGTTCCTCAAAGTCATTTTCCTATTTATGTTCTTTCCTTCAAACAATTTGGTTAGGGAATCAAACATAGCTTTAGGTGTCTTTAGGGAGGACACTTGTGGTATGAGGTGATCCTTGATTGAATTAGCAATAATCCTCTTTGCCATAACCAACTTCTTCTTATGTAAGGCCTTAGCCTCATCTCCCTCTCAGTGATGAAATGGAAGATACACCAGATAGATATCAAGACTGCTTTCTTGAATGGTGTAGTAGAAGAAGAAGTGTATGTGGAGCAGCCACTTGGTTTTGAGACACATGATAGGGAGTCTCATGTGTGTAGATTGAAGAAAGCCCTGTATGGTTTGAAACATGCACACAAGACATGGTACGACAGAATTGATGGCTTTCTATGTAGTTTGGGCTTTACCAAGAGTAAAGCAGATTCCAACCTTTACTACAAGGTTGAAGATGGAAATCTAGTGATACTCCTACTGTATGTGGATGATCTGTTTGTAACAGGCATGGATGGGTTAATTGCTGATACGAAGAGGAAACTTGCTGCCAAGTTTGAAATGAAATACTTGGGTATGATGCACTATTTTTTAGGCATGGAGGTGTGGTAGAATGTAGATGGAATATTCCTTAGACAAGGGAAGTATGCAGTAGAGATTCTGAAGAGATTCGAGATGATGTACTGTAAGGCCATAACCATACCTATGGCATCGAACCTGACGCTATTGAGTGATGCTTCATTAGAAGCGGTTGATGCTACGATGTATCATCAGATGATTGGGTCCTTGATGTACCTGATGAACACAAGACTAGATATTTTCTTTGCTGTGAAAATCTTGAGCCAATTCCCGACAGATTCGAGACATGTTCACTTGATTGCTATAAAGCATATTCTGAGGTACCTGAAGGGTATAATTGATTATGGACTCAAGTATGAGGAAAATCAAAAGATTAACCTGGAGGGTTATGTTGATTCAGATTGGGCAGGCAGTGCCATGGATAGGAAGAGCACTTTAGGATGCTGCTTCAGTATGGGATCGGGTATGATATCTTGGTTTACTAGGAAGTAGTCATGTGTGGCACTGAGTACAGCTGAAGCAGAATATGTCACAGCTTGTTTAGCTAATTGCGAGGCAGTGTGGCTAAGAAAGCTAAAGTATGATTTATTTGATCTCCAGTTGGATGCTACTTGTATATATTGCAAAAACCATAGTTGTGTGAAGTTGTCGGAGAAACCGGTGTTCCATGACAAGTCGAAGCATATCGAGATCAAGTATCACTATATCAGGGATATGGTGCAAAGAGGAGCACTGAAGCTCCAGTATATTGTGATGGAAGAACAGATAGCTGATGTGTTGATGAAGCCATTGGCCATAGTGAAGTTTAAGTACTTCAGGGAGAAGCTTGGTGTTCTCTAGATTGAGGTTCCCTCAAAAGGGAAATGATGAGACCTAGAGCCATTCTGATATGATGAGAGGATTAGGTTCCTTCCATGGTCAGATGTAAGGGCTAAGCCATTTTTTCATGGTGAGAGGATTTGTTTCCTTCCATGTCAAATGTGAGTGTTGAGCCATTCTGATGTGACTGTAGGATAGGTTCCTACATGATCAGATATCAGTGTTGAATTCCATTATTGGAATGAAGGAACCTGGTCAGTTACCAGGAATACTCAGTCTGGGACTGAGGACCATTCTGATATGACTGTGGGATGTAGTCTTACATGATCAGATATGAGTGCATGGCCATTCTGATGTGATTGAGAGATGTGTTCCCACTTGATCAGATATAAGGGCTAATGCCATTCTGTGGGAGAATGGAGGCACCTGGTCAATTACCAGGAATCCTCAGTCTAGGAATAAGAGCCCTTTTGATGCGGTGTGTTTGCACATGGTCGAATGTAAGTGCAGAGCCCTTCTGATGAGGTGTTTTCACACATGGTTGAATGTAAGTGCAGAGCCCTTCCGATGCGGTGTTTTTGAACATGGTCAGATGTAAGTGCAGAGCCCTTTTGATGCGGTGTTTTTGAACATGGTCGGATGTAAATGCAAAGCCCTTCCGATGCGGTGTTTTTGAACATGGTCAGATGTAAGTGCAAATCCATTCCGATGTGGTGTGTTCGTACATGGTTGGATATAAGTGCTCAACCATTCTGGCACGATGTGTTTACACATGGTCAAATGTGAGTGTTGGGCCTTTCTGATAAGATGAGGTCAGATTTGAGTTCTATGCATGCCTTTTGGACAAGATGAGTTCAGATGTAAGAGTTGGGTGGGCCATTCTGACTCAGGGTCAGATATAAGTGCTAAAGACCTACATGAAGGGTAGGCCTACAACCAGCATGAAAAATGGTTGGCTCTATAGAATTTCCTGTGACAAGAAGAATCGAGAGATAGCACCATTCTGAGATAGAACCGATGATAATGATCCAAACTTGATGATGATCCAAATCAAGTGATGATCCAGATGTGATAATGATCTAGACTTGATGATGATCCAGATCAAGTGATGATCGATATGATGATCTAGCAGTCGTTATGATCCAAATCCCGTGATGAAGAAGACTTAGAAGAAGACTTGAAGACAAATATGACTTGAAGATGAAGAAGACTTGAAGATGATGATGACTTGAAGATGAAGAAGACTTGAAGATAAATACAACTTGAAGATGAATATGATGAGATGTTCCAGTCGATACAGAGAAGAAGAGTAGTGCTGAAAATTGTGTCGAAATAATACCTTCCTAATTAAGAGGAAGTGTTGATGTATTTGTAACTTCAGAATGTATTCACTTGTATATCTTATGTTTTGTACCTTGATGTTTATTCTAGGAAGTGTTTGTAATGTATTGAAGTCATGTCATGCCTCTATGTTCCTATCAGGAGGTTTTATAATGTATACAAGTCATGTCAAGTAATTGTGGGTAACCCTCTTATTGTTCAAGGGTTAAAGTCCGCGCAGTTCCAGGGCATTAGGGTTATTAGAATCTCCTAGAGAATTCGGCCCTAGTGAGTCATTTTCAAGTTGGGAATTAGTATAAATAGAGAGTGAGCCTCTCTATTTCTCACACACTCACTTACACTTAGTTGTAGAGAATAGTTGAGGAAGAAGAAGTTGTTGGGGCTAGAGAGAAAGATGCTACTACTGTCGGGATATCATCTTACTGTTTTTGGGGCTTTTCTATTGGTGCTAATTCTATCTATGAGGAAGTTGCAGGGTTTTCTCCTTTATGGTTTCCTTGAGGAAAATATTTGTGTTCATTGTCTTATGTGTTTGATTACTGTGCTTGTTATTCTCTCAGTTAAGATATCAAGTTAATGCTAGATTAAATGATAAAAAATCTAACACCGTTTGGGATGGGGTATAAATGGCCCAAGTAGCCGATGCTATATTGTTTTACTAACAACATGCGCAATTTGTGAATTTGATATAGTTAGCTGAGAAGGAGACCATCTACATTGCAAACAGGGGATGGTTTTATTTTCAACCAAAGGGATCGAAAATACAAATAATAAAATGTTACATTGTTCCTCGTAAGGTGTAAACGGGAAATGTAAAGTGTAAAATATGGTTCTACCCTTTTGAGTATAGGGGCCTACCCACCATGTTGGAATCTCAAGATATATCTAATTGGTACTATACTAATATGTATCGATATGAATCCAACACTTGAATGGAGAACCCATGGTGTCTAGGAAACATGCAATGGATGTGGTGGATCTTAGTCTTTGTCTAAGGATGATGAATCGTCATTAATGAGTGGAGTGCCCAGGCAAAATGTGTTATTAATGGTATCTAGTAAGGGGGGATATTTCCTCAGTGGGTAATCCTTGTGAGAATTCCATCAGATGGGGAAGTTGATCATGTAGGTGCATATATTCAAGGAAGAATTCTCGTTTGATGCATAAGATGGGGAACTGAAATAAGTAGTGGGAAGTATTTCCCAACGATCGAAATGGGTGTTGGATCTAGTGCAGATACGCTCATGTGCTAAAGTTAATGGTGAGGTAGAAAGATCTGGTATGAATGTGCTAATATGGTCAAGAATCATATGAGTATGGTTCCCACAAGGTGCACATCAATCATGATGTGCTTCTAGTTCAATATTGGTAGGTTGTAATCCTTGCAGCATAGGTATTTTGGTGGTAGGTACCACTAAGATGGCCATTTCTGTAGTAGGCACAATTAGTGTTGTTTCTATTGTAGTGACAACATTTATGGAAGTTGTTTGAGTTGAAGGACTCTCAACCAAAGGGAAGGTGAAATGGATGGTTTCCAAAGCATACTAAAATCAAGGGACATTGGGACAATGGTGTGTATAATTCCGAAACTAAAAGAAAATATAACACACATGATTTGTGTGTAATGAATTGGACTTTCTTGTCATGTTGGGAGAAGACAAGGTTGAAGGTGTGCTCCCTATTGTAGTGTGTTCTACATGCATCACACTAATATGACTATTAATCAAATTCCTAAGCTCCATTATGGTGGGGAACAGGTTCGTCCCATGGCCTTATTCCCACATAGGGCACATGGTGGTGTGTCCCTTATTGTGGGAGTAATGTTTGCATTAATTGAGATTTGAAGTTATGTTGATTGATGCCCCCTATATTAGTCCTAGCAACTACCAATGGTGGTTTGAGAAAAGTGTTAGTCTCGATGGGGGATTTCAACTTGGGTTTTCTCATTCCCCCATTGTTGGGTTTAGTGACAACTAGTGGGGGTTTGTTCATAGGTGTGCTGACTCGGTGTGTGGGAAAGATGGTGTAACTGTCCTGAATGGTACAAAATCATAGTGGGCCACTGTTTTTAAGGCCATCACTGGGTTAGGTGGTCACAAGGTACTACATAGGTATTACCAAAGGAATCCCAGGTAGAGTTAGTTGAGCCATAATTTATAACCCTTGCACTCTCATCGGTGGGTAGAAGAATGGTATTTGAAAGATGGGAGGCGCTAATGGAATCAATGTTTGTTTAATTCCATGACTCTTCAGATGGGTTGATGTGAATGATGATAGGGTTGGAGATGTATTTTTTTGGTGGCTTTCATGTGAGAGTTATGAGGGGTGCATCTAAGTGGTGCCTTTGGGATTCTTAGTATTTGTTCACTTATTGGGTGTGATATTTACAAAGGGAATCATGAGGGCATATGTGCATCCTCCCATTTTGGTGGTTCAGGCCTACCATAGCCTTTGGCTCAAGTTTAAAGATTGGAATCTATCATGTTCATGTAGATGTTTTGAAAGGACCCATTGCTTT
>LPNX011070174.1:95208-116568 GCA_001517045.1 Pseudotsuga menziesii | reverse complement strand
TGCAAACCCTTTTTTTTTTTTTTTTTTAATCAACAATGCTAAAAAATTTTCTAATCAATGCTGTAAATAAAGAACAGAAATGGCTGTATGGCTGCAAGTGGGACAGGTGGCTGCGCAAGTGCAGGAAAAAGGGCAGCAAAGTAGCTGGGTTTCGGCGCAGAAACAAGGCCAAAAAACTGTTCGCGGACCGCGGGTTGGAAGGCAACAGTCGCGCACAGATCGCGGGTTTAAAGGAAACAGGCACGGTCTAGGTCGCGGGTTTTTGGCTGACAGCGGCGGTCGGAGCGCGCCTGTGTAATGAACAGGCGCGGTCGGATCGCGACTGTGGGCGGAAAAAACGTGGTCGGGGCACAAGAAAAGAGGCTGACAACGGCGAACTGGTCGCGGGTTACGGCTTGAAATGCGCGGTCGGAGCGCAGTAAACAAGGCTGACAGCGGCGAACTGGTCGCGGATTGGGGCCTGAAATGTGCGATCGGGGCGCAGTAATCAAGGATGACAGCGGCGACCTGGTCGTGGATTAGGGCCTGAAATGGGAGATCGGGGCGCAGTAATCAAGGCTGACAGCGGCGAACTGGTCGCGGATCGGGGCCTGAAATGTGCGATCGGGTCGCGGTTGCGGAAAGAAAAAACGCAGTTTCCGGCGGCCGAAAACGACAGCCGAAAGTACAGTACGGAAAAAATAACAGTAAAAAGAAACAGCGGAGTCACCAAAACTGTAGCTAGGGTTTTCACCCTAGCTTGTGCTAATGAGCACCTACTAAGGAATCTGGAATCCTTAGTAGCAGTTCAATGAAACAAAAATAAACTGAAAAGTAAAAACTAAGCTAAAGCAGAAAAAGTAAATGACAGGAAGTAAAAGACAATAATGAAATGTGTAATGGTGTTTTTATTAGTATTACCTCCAATGTGGAGGTTGGTGGAGTCCGTTGCGCTGGTCCGATGTCGGTGGCTCCGAGCTCCGAGCTGCTCCTTCTCCTTCTCTGATGGTGGAAAATAGGCCAAAAGGGGTCTCAATGGTGAAAATAGCTTGATCGTAAGCTAGGGTTTCATGAGATGTTTTGGCAGAGTAAGGGTGCTATGACTGTGGATGTGAAATGAGGGGTCTCCACCACTTATTTATAGTTTTTTAGTGGTGGAATGCTAGCCCATGGTTTTTGGAAACCACGTGGTTTAGGGCAGCTTGTTTAGGGTTTTTGCTGTTTTAGGGCTTTCCTCCTTTTTCCTCATTATTTTTATTCCTTTTCTTCCCTTTTGGGGATTTTTGCTATTTTTAGAGGAATTTTGGTTTTTTTTGGAGGAAAAAGGGGTTTTTTGGCCTTTTGGAGGCTTTTTAGTGGGATTTTCAGGGAAATATGGTAGGAAAATGGACAAATGAGCCATGTGGTGAGGTAGATGAGGTAGTTAACCATTTTTGGGTGTTAACACCTACAGACCATCTTATGGACAATCCTACACACCTTACGGATCCGGGTATCAACCTGTGTATCAGTCTCCTAATTATCGATTTGTAGCATCCCAGTATCACAGTACTCCAAATTACAATGCTTCCATGCAACCCTTTATGATTCAAATGGGAGGAGGTTACTATCCCACTGGCGAAGGCCATGGTGTATATAGAAATCAGCCTTGTGCGAACCAGTCCTATCAGGGAGCGTGGAACCAATTGGCTCAACCTAGGTTCCCTTTCCTTGTGACTTTGAATCTACCTGATTTGTTGAGATTGATGAATGATCCTGTATCTCATGACCTAGCATGGCCGGTAGTTCATACCAAAATTCCTTCAGAAATTCCAAAATTTGAAGGTAAGTCTGGTGAAGATCCTGGTGAGCACGTCATGACCTTCCATCTTTGGTGCTCTTCGAACTCCTTGAATGATGATTCTATTTATTTGAGACTATTTCAACACACCCTCACGAGTCTTGCCATGCAATGGTATATAGAGTTACCTGGGGGGGGTTATACTTGGTTCAATGACCTAGCTATGACTTTTCTTGATCACTTCCAGCTACCCGTGCGTTACGACGCTGGTACCAAAATCTTGTCGACATTTCGACAAGACAAAGCCACCCACATTTCATATCACATTCAAGAGTGGCATAGATGGAAGAGATTAATTAAATCCTTTATACCACTAGAGTTTCTTCTAGAATGGTTACTCAAATTGTTGTTACCTTATATCATGAAGGATGTTTCCACATATGGAGTTCAAAATGAGGACCAAGCTATTTTTAGGGCCCAGCAGTTGGACTTGATTTATGCTCAGTCTGGGATCCTTTATGAGATCATACCTAATGCTCCATGATTGAATTTCAACCCCAAGTTTAAACCTGGGACACATGCCAATGGTATTGTTGGCTCCGTAAGTACCAAGCCTGCGAACTCGGTTACGAAACAAGTGAACCAGTTATCGCTTAACCAGACTATGTCGGGATAAGATACGACTTTGTCTCATCCTACCCAATCGGTGGATGTACTTTCAATGCAATCGTCGAACCTGAAATGTAACCAACAACCTGGAAGGAATAAAAAGAAAGGAAAATATAATCGTAAGGGTGGGAATAAGAATAATAATGATAACAATGACAAGAACATGAATAATGTTGGTGGGGATAAGAAGCCTAAGCGGAAGGTAAAATTTCCAAAATCCTTGTGCAATGTCTGCATTAGAATTTTTTCATACTTGTCCTCCACAAAGGAAGGCCTTGTTGTCTGCTCTTGGGGTTGGTGATGATAGCTCTCCTTTCGTGATCAAATTTGAAACTCATGGAATCCAACCTCGCTTTCCTTACTATGTGTCTCTTCTGATTCATGTAGAGTGTCTAAAACACACCATTAAGTGCACTGGGATTGATGAAGGCGCTTTCGCTTCCGTGATGTCTTCATCCTGTTGGAAGGGCTTAGGTTCTCCCACATTGTCTAAATATGTGAACATGTTGAGTACATTTGATGGAATATTGTGTCGGCCGCATGGTATGCTTCCTTCACTAGAGTTCCAATTGAGGGAGAAGACTGTTGCGACCGAGGTTGAGGTGGTTGATGCACCCCTCGAATAAAATATTTTATTGGGTAGGAACTGGATGTACAATATGCAAGTTGTAGCCTCTTCCCTATTCCAATTAGTTTGTTTTCCTTTGGATGGGAAGATCGTTACTATTGATCAAAAATATTTCCAGAATTCATGTTTAAAAGCATCATCAGGATATTCTATCCCGGTTATCGATAATTCTCAGCTGAAAAATGAGAATGTGGGTGTGGGAATGTATCCTTCTCTCATGGGAACTGTAATGTCCCTGACCCTCTGGCCAGCGAAGAGGACGCTACCAAACAATGAAAAACCTCTGGGAAACTAGCCCCATGAACACAAACATGCATAAACACTGATATAAAATGCTTAGAACATAAAACATGCTAAGATGCGTAAAACATACAAGGATGCATAGTTACTCAACATACCACGGAAGAAAAAATATACATTCTAGCATCAACATGTTCATCATTATGGTTCATTAGACATTAGACAGTAATGTAAATGTAGAAGCAAAATGGACAGGAATGCTTATCTTATAAATATCTCGTCCCACAACCAGCTACGTCATTGCAACGTTCCACCCAACCATAGGCCAGCATGCTCATCAATCTCTCAGCAACACTACCACCCCCGAGCTAGAAATGATTCCTCAAGGAATAAGGGTCAAAGCAGGCTTACACATAGCCAAGGTACACAAATCAGCCAAGTCCACACAATAGGGTTTATCAGGGCGTCAAGGAGATAGGAAAGGCTAAATGCTAAGCTGGTGGCCTCAATGGAAAGATAAGGACACCTACACCAGATTTAACCTGAAATATAAGACATCCACACACCCGACACTAGGAATCAGTCCTTTCTCTGCTGCACAGTCCCTCAGGCCTAGAATTCCCTTTCCAATACTCTTCAAGGTTTATGGAGAAGAAATCCAACACTCTAACTCTGTCTGAGTGGCTCCAAACACCAGTTTTATCAAGCATACCCAGCCTATAATCCTACTCTCAATATTCTGAAGGCCAACCACTGCATACCACAGTAAAACAAATAGTTCACAACTCTATGAAGAAGATGAAGAAAACAGGGTGACAACCCCAAACGAAAAGGTGAACACAGCTCAAGTCAGCAAGACGACTCAGAGTTGTTCTTGGCCCTAGCATTGCCAAAACAACTCAAAAGCAACCTCGCAAGGTACTTGCCTACACAGCAACCCAAAAACTAGGCAACGACAGTGTTACACAGTCTGCAAATGGGAAGGAAGCCAAACTCCTAGCATTGATAGGGGAAAACAAAAACATAGACCACAATTGGAAAAATACATGGCCACAATCGGCAAGGAGACATACACCTACCACTGAAACTGGTATGGAACACACAGGAACACAACCCCGAGCGTGAATGGCTCCTGCACCTGAAAAACCTGAGTGACAGCAATAGTTTCTCCAGCTCCCTGCGTGAGGAAAAACAACGCAGAATTCTTGTGCCTGAGAAAGTGAGAGGATGGCTCTCTATGTGAGGATGAACAACCGATGGGGAATCCCCCAAACAGTGTGTGTGAGGAATCAAACCTCCCTACGTGAGAATGAGTGAGATAAAATTCAAGTGCTTGAGCGTGAAGAAAAATGGAATGTCACTTCTCTGTCCCAGCGATGTGAAGAGGAAGAGTCCGCTGGTGGAGTGGGCACGTGGGCAAGGACTAACAGTTCTGCCACACCCACCACTACTAAGAAATAAATACTCCCAACTAACAGACAGCAGAGGTTTAAATGGGTGTTCGACACATGGAAAACTCTCGATGACCCCCACGGGTTGGACAACCCCCCCTAACCTCAGGAATCATGCCCTTTTCATTAAACGTTGCACCGTTATAGCTGGTTGTAGGTTTATTTTAATTGATGTGCATATTTACATGATGGCCAAAATTATAATGTGCCGGATAGCACAATATACCATCGGAAATGATCCCTATTGCCAAAACATACATAACCAAATTGATGGTGGGGCTTTTGCCTTTAGCTCCTCACCACAATTAATTACAATATATACATCACGTATCTTTTAATGCAAACAGGGTCAAAACTGGGACATTACAGGAACCTTTAGTTGTCCTTCACCTGTCCTTATTATTGGGTCTAGTCTTGGTAAGACTTCGACCTCGTTTAATTCAGTCTACTTTCGCACCTCTCATATGGAGGATCCTTGGATTCTTCCTTCACCAAGTACATCGAGTGATAATTCTATACCTACCGAGATGGACGTGTCGTTTCCTGTAACATTGGCGGTGTATCAAGCTAATATTGATCATGTTGTAGAGCCTAGTCCTTCCTCTTCATGGACGGAGGAGGAGGACCCTTATGTGCTGCCTTCTTGGGCAGTAGAGTCATCTCACTCTCAAGACTTCCTTGATGATGTTTTTCCATCAGATGAAGCTATTCTTGAGGCTATGCCTGGGATAGAACAACCTTGGGGAGATTTGCACCATAGATCGTATTCAATTCCTAATATTGATCATTTAGAGTGTGATGACTTTAGGGCGATTCTAAGCGAGAAATTTGGTAGGCCAGTGGACCCGTTAAGCTCTCCTAGTCAGATTGTTGAGGGGAACATGGCTAACTTGTCACCAACAATACCTATCAATATTTATCTTGTTCCTGGTAAGACTTACAACGTGTACATTGGGGCGGATTGTTCCCTTGATGAGATTAAAGAGTACACCAATATTTTTAAGGAATTTTGTGATGTTTTCACTTGGTTGTACGAAGAGATTTTGGTAATAGACCCTCGCATTGTTGAACATGAAATCAAAACCTATCCGGATGCCAAACCGGTTTGACAATTTTTGTGTGCCATGAATCCTAGGAAAGCTCCCACTATTAAAGCAAAGATAGAGAAGTTGCTCAAAGATGGTTTTATCTATCATTTTCCCTTGATGGATTGGATTTCAAATCTCATTCTGGTGGATAAGAAGCAGGGAACGATTCAAATATGCATTGATTTCAGTGATTTAAATCGAGCTTGTCCTAAAGACAATTTCCCTACACCATTTATTGATCAAATCTTGGATGAGTGTGTAGGAAGTGAGGTTTTCTCCTTTATGGATGGATTTTTTGGATATAATCAGATACAGATTAAACCTGAGGACCAACATAAGACAACATTTATTTGTCCTCGGGGAAATTTTTCATATCGGAAGATGCCCTTTGGCCTTAAAAATGTCAAAGCTACGTTTCAACGGGCCATGACCTTTTCCTTTCGTGATCTTAAAAAGATTATTGAATTGTATTTGGATGATCTAGCTCCTCACTCTCACCTGAGAGTGCGTCATCCTTATCATTTGAGATTAGTTTTCAAAAAATGTCATCATTATCAAATTCGGTTAAATCCTCATAAGTGTAACTTTTGTGTGAAGGTTGGTCGTTTACCAAGATTCATTGTGTCCAAGGAGGGAATTAGAGTCGATCCCTTAAAGGTTGAGGCAATACTTCAAATGTCTCCCTCACATAACATTCGACATCTTCAATGTTTACAAGGAATGGAGAACTTATTGCGCAACCAACTTCTTTGGTTTCCCTTAATCACCCATCACGATGGTAGGAGAACTGGTGCAATAATTGATAATGCACTAGTTATGTGAAGTGGTGTGAATGAATCTCTCCTCCAAGTGTAGTTGCTGAAATATGGGCAATCCATTCACTCTCATGAGGTGTATTGGAGGTATAAGTCCCATCATTACCATTATCAAACCCTAAACACCAATATTATAGCCTAGTAATGCAATATATTATGAATTAAGTTCATTCAATATTTGTGAATTTTGATTTAATATAATGTTGTGAAGTTGATCAATTAGTTATCCTAAACCTAACCTTATTGACCAATATATTCCTATAATCATTGAGAGGATATATTTGGGAATGTAGTAGGGATTTTTCCCTAGCTACGTGCAGAAATGTCTACCTTCCATCTATAGGATGGAAGGATAGGGTATTTGTGGATGGAAGAGAAAACCTGAAGGAAAGGGTTAGTGAACCAAGCAAAACCTGCAACACACTGTTAATGGAGAACCTGCAAAACAATGTGAGAAAAACCACCTGCAAATAAAACAATCTACAAAACTAAGCTACCAACAAGAAACACACATTATACCTTCTGGTCTTGATGAAATGGGCCACCATGCCCTAGCAGGAAGCTACCTCTCTATGGAATGGGATTTGGCTAATGGAGCAAGTGAGGGAGAGGGATGAATGGCTTGAGAGAGATGGATCTCAAGGCACTCATATGGGCAGAGTAATGGTAGGTAGAGAAGGAGTGTTTTGAGAGTGACCCCCACCCTTGTATTTATAGCTTTTTCTTGAGTTTTAGGTTTTTAAGCCCTTGGTTAGGGCTTTAGCCCCTTTTTAGGGCTTTAATCCCCTTTCGCCCATTTCTTAGCTCCTTTGGGGTTTTTAGGCCCCTTTTAGGGGTTTTGGCCCCTTTTTGAAGGCTTTAGCCCCTTTGAGAGCTATTTAGGCTCTTTCATGGGTTTTAAGCCCTTTTTGGTGTTTTTGATCCTTTACAAGGATGTGGGGGTCAATGACGGTAATGAAATAGATGTATTTGTGTGGTGTAGGCCATGTAGAGCTAGTTAGGTAATTTTTTGGGTTAACAGATTCCCCCTTGATGCATGAGGGCAGGAGCTCATCGTATGGCTGACGAACATCATAGGAATTTCTAGGGAGAGGCAATGCTTCCTGGTTTGGGACATGGTGGCTTTTGGTTTTTGTATTAATATGGTTCCCATCAACGGGTGAGATACAAATAATGTGTGACATGTCTATGGATGAGGCGGGCATACCCATGCTCGTAACAATGTCAAAAGAATACCATGATTAATGCTCTAAAATGCAAGAGCCGATCATATACAACTGGTGTTACATAGTGGTGGCCTCATTGAGAGGCTGAATACAATACTGATTTGAAGAACCGATACATTAGACTCATGGAATTCTTATGGAATGCTATAACTTCACAACTAATGATCTGCTAGATCTGGAAGTGTACATAACTGTAAGGACTTATTGACATGGATTGTTAGAGTCTCTGAGGTACAATATGCTGCATTAATCATGAATCTATACTGAAGCCTTGTTTTGTGGCTTCTGAACACTGTCTCCAATGCAACCCGGAAATCATAAGGGACATGAACCTAATCATAAGGGACATGAACCTATTTTGGTCCCTAAATAGACTCATCAATGTGCTAGAGTCAGGTGACATCCAGGGTCTTCGACCAAATACTGCACAGACCAATACCCTGTATGAATATCAATGGTGCGATGATGTATATGGAGTCGAGCACGTGAGACACAACCATCTCGAGAGGCTCTAAGGACTCCTCTCAAGTGGTCCAAGGAACTTATTAATGAGGTTAATGAAACTATGATATAGGGACCTCTAGGTCTATCCTCTGGAATATATGTGTTGTCGTCGACAGAGGGAGACTTGCAACTGACCAAGGAAATGGTGTTTCCTTGACCAGAAGCGCGAGGGAGATAAACAAAGGTGTGAGACAATATGGGGACTGACACACTGAAATAGGGAACATGGGCAGGGAATCACAGGGGACTCAAACTTCCTTTGTTCATAGTATGATGACAGGATAGACCAGGAAACAAATGAAACTAACTCGTGGGAAAGGGATCATAGCTATAATACCGGGGATGTAACTGCATATGGGAAATACTTGGGGGAGGTAGACACTTTTGGTATTGATGGGATCCAAGGAAGACACATCGCAGAATACTCTGAACAAAGGTGACGCAAAGTGGGAATGCTGTTGAACTGTTATATGTGGGCTGGTGTCTAAAGACACCGTTTTGGTACGATACCATGGATTTTTGGCGAGCCCAAGAATGTAAATTCTCGACGGTGCTTTCAATTTTAGAGAGTCTGAAAGCATGAAGAATACTCCAATGGGGTCTCTTTTTTGTTAATAGTATCATGTGCCTGAAAAAGGTTAAAAGTGTGCATAGGAGAGATCGCCCATCCTTTGGGGGGATGGGAGACTTCTTTACTGTTGGTAGTCTGATCAGGCCGGAAAAGGTTAAACCTATACTGACTGGATGATCATTCATATACTTTTATGAGAATGAAAGAAACCAAGTTTTCTTGACTATTTTTTCTTTATGAGAAGGCTAGAAAATAGCTTAATGACAACCCATGGTGAGCTTTTTCATAAAGTTCGGCCCCTCTGCTCGAGAAAGCATAAAGGGATGCAGAGGGGAACGGTCTTGGCTTGAATGTGCCAAGGTGGTCCTTTTCATATGGTAGTCTACATGGTTCACAAAAGGAGATAAACAAAGCAATGTAGATGCCCTTTCCGATACTTTAACGAGTAGGAGAGGAGGCAAGGGCGCTCGACAATCTTTTAATTATTTTAGGAGTCAGAAAAAAGATTAACAAAAACTCCATTATGGTCAAACAAGCCGGGGGAATTGGTGGTTCCCCATGGCAGGACAGTAAGAGGTGGTCAAAGGTGACCAAATATGCATCATGGATGGAGCAGGTGGCTCTAAAACATACCAATACATGCACTGGACTATTCGTGGCAGAGGCATGCACATCGAGGTGACCTCCGGTAATAGGTTCGGAGGATTAGTGTAAGTTGTGGTGGATGAACTAGACTACATATGATGTGAGTGCAAGTTTAGAGGCACTTATATTCCAAATGCATGCGAAAGAAATGATTTAACCTCTTGAAAATGGTCCGGGGATCCGTGTAAGCTATGATGGACGGATTAGACAGTTATATGTGAATGGCACATAAATCAAGGCAGCGTCTAGGAAATGGCCCCGAAAATAACTCATTAAACATGAGACGATGGTCTCATCAACCAATAGAGGATGGAAAATGGAAACCAACAGTGCGAATGATGACCAAAACAGACTACGTATGGCTCCCTTTAAAAAATGTGTAAAACAAAAAAGGACAAGACTATGCTACAAGTTGTACTGCACATCACTTAAAGAGGTGATGTTAGAGGGAAAGTGGTTTGGACTTTGAGGGGGTCGGCTATCATTCCTTTGTGAGACACGATGAACCCTAGGACATGGCCTGTTGGGACACAGAAAACACACTTGAAAGGGTTCAAGTGGATTTTGTACTTGCGACATAGCAGGAAGGCTTGCCGAAAGTCATCCATGTGTTGTGCTTGCTTCTGTGACCGAGCAATGAGGTTTTCAAGATAGACCAACATGATGAGGATGAGGTTGCGGAAGCAATATGTCATGGCACGCTGGAAGGTGGCTCCAACGTTCTTTAGAATAAAGGGCATTACTCAATATGCGAATGTGCCCCAAGGGGTTGTAATAACATTCTTGTAACCATCTTATTTTTGGATCTGAATTTGGTTGTATCCAAAAAATCCATCCATGAAGGAAAAGACCTCATGTCCAGTGCATGCATCGATGAAGGGTGCTGGGAAGTTGTTTTTGGGACATGCCCAATTCAGATCATATAAGTCTATACAAACATGGATGGTACCCTATTTTTTATTCACGGGAACGAGATTTGAAACCCATGTTGTGTAAGCAATGGGGTAAATGAATCCTATTATACCAAAATACTATCACCATCATGTGAGAAGACATTTGACATACCTACTTGCCCTGAATCCTAGCTTCTGGAGTGGAAACCCATACTAAATGTCAATATTTCATACAAATTCCCAACACCGCGCTTACCTTGTTATCCAGGAGTGATACGTTGTTTGCACCACCTATCCCCTATTTCCCACAAGGGGTGCCACCACTTATGGCCCTTGGTCCATAAGCGGTTATTACCAGAACCGCTCTGTTATTGAAGGAGAAATGTAGTACCCTGGGTAAAAAGAGAAAAAAGGGAAGTTTTTCTCAGCTTCTAGATGATAAGCCTCGTGTCCTCCCTTATCGCTACTGTTGTGGGTTAGTTGAGCTCTAGATCCCTCATCCTAGGATCTTAGAGGCCACCTCACCCACTAATCTCTCAACCATCCCTATCCATCTTGACTTATAAATACAAGCTTATGGCCATCGTTGAGGGGGAGAACTCTTAAGGTATTGTTATGTTGTTGGATTGATCACTTGGTCCATATCATTGGAGAGCATAGAGAGAGCTAGAGTCAGAGCTTATGGGGATGAGAATGCTTGGTTTCATGAAGATGCATGTCAACACTGAGGCTTGGTTGTAAACTTCTTCAAATTTCTTTAATGCAAGTTGATTTCTGTCCCACATATATTGTTGTTGTTTGATTCCACATGGATGTTGTTAGATTCCTTAGTCACTAACATAGATTAGTAGATTATATTATGGTGGTTTCGATATGTTTTCATGTTAAAGCTTATTGCAGGTACACAGGGTAACGATCGAAGCATTACATTCCAGGTATCTACGACGTCTAGGGAGAGTATTCAACCTCTATCCTCTATTTGTTCTAGATCTGAACCATTCATACCAGTGGAACACCTTTCTAGCCGCAGGAGGTGAAATATTCCAGCTAACAAATCTGGTGACTCCGCTGGGGAAGAGAGTTATATCAGTTGTTCTGATCTTCCTTAGTCTGCAACTCTTGTCCGAATCCAGGCTCCTTCATATTTAACTCTCTTCAGTCAGATCTACTTGCTGAATTTCTTCATTTGGGTTTGAAACTTCCAGATCTGTTCAGATCTGGGTCATTTTGATCTTTTATACTTTGTTTACATACTCAATTCAATAGTATTTTCCCTGATCTAGTCTTTTTTTTGACTTGATCCATCGTTCTTCTTGTGTTTTGGTCATCTACAGGGAACCACGCCTATGCTGTGTACGAGAAGTGGTGCCACCACCTGAACAAAGTGGTCAGTATGTGGTGCCACCACTTGTAACCTGTTGGTGAGAAGTGGTGCTGTGTTGGAAACGCTCTGTCAACACCTGCGAAGCGCGGTGCCAGGTAGGCATCATTCCAAAGCCTTTTTTTCCTCATTTTTCTTTGAGAAAATTTGGATCTTGTTGCTTTCAGTTTTGCTTATCAGCCTTGTGTTACTTAATCTGATGCTTGTGGTCTGATAATTTTATGGTTTAAGATTGATTTTAGTGGAATTTCAAAAGTTTGATTAGGTCTTTTGATTGTTCATTCGCTTCTATGCTTGTTGGTTGTGTTTGCGAAAGGATTTCTTGTTTTCTAAAAATCTCAGGGTGTTATTAAAATCTCTTTTCATTTCTGTTGCATAGACTAAAAGAAGAACACTAGATTAGTTTTTAGGTTTCATTTCTTATTTGCATAGTAAACTTCTTTTTCCTTCCTTTAAAAAAGAAGTTTTTTGACTGAGACTAGGATATTATCATTGAGTGTTGGACATTGGTTTTTTGAATGGCTTTACAAGATTTTAGTACCTTCATGATATTTCATCTCTCATACATTTAGAACTATCTCGATTAAAAAAAAATGGTAGTTTTAAGTCAGATTTGCTTATGTTTTGAGAAAATTGAAAAAATAGAGTGCATTTGCATATAGGTGTGCTTCTTATTTTTCTTTTAGGAAAATATATTCTTCCCCTTCTCATTTGCTTTCAGAAAGAAGAAATTAGTTTGGAAAAGTGATTGTTTGTCTTTGATTTGATGTTCATGAGTGTTGTGTGGAAGTATTTTTGGTTTTGAAACAAAATGAAAACACTCTCTTTCCCTCTCGTAAGTAGGAATACTAAATGGTAAAGTGAACATTTTGCACTAGCATATTGCATGGTTTTATTTTTCTGTCAAAACATCACGCATTCACCTAACCGTACAAGTTAAAATTAACAGTAGTTGTAGGTTAAAATTTACATAGTAACTTGAGTGATAGGTTAAAGACGTGTTCGAGCGTCGTTAAGCATAGGAGCTATCGTTATTTGTTAGCATTACATTTCGGGACTCGCGCGGTTCTTCCATGTACCGTCAGTATATCGAATGGCCTTTCACGTACCCTTGAGGTATATAGAAAGGTACTTCACGTAGTCGATTGTATATCGAAAGGCCCCTTATGTATGGTTATGCATTAGACAACACTACTACTGACTTGAGCTCCCATGTACCTTGAGTTTATTGGGAGACCCCACTAGGGTACCTTATCCATCTGAGAAAATCCCTTTGGCCATCTTGTTTGGAGCCATACACCGAAAAAAACATTTGAGAAGATTACTACGAACGTACCCTTGAGGTATATCGTGAGTGGTGCGTTCTTGACAATCCTAGTGAGAGACCTGATTTTTGAACTCCTCCTATCATTTTAAGTGTGCTTGTTTTGACCTATATCTATTGTAGGGAAATTCTTTTTGGTGTGTTTTGTAGATTTTCAGACCCTAGGTTAGTTAGGAACTATACAAACTGGCTGAGTTAAGACAGTCCAGAAGAGTATGGGGCTTGCCACCTGATTTTATTCCTGGTTCAGGAGAAAATCCCATGGAAGCTATCGACCAAGGAGTTGCTACCACCTCCCAAGTGGGAGACAATGTGGTTGCGGAAAGTGGAGTACCATATTCTTCACACTCACCTCCCTTGGTTCAACAAACTTCTCGGGGAAATACATCGTTCCATTCTCCCACGGAAGGTCATGTTGACGATACAACCCGTTCGAATTTTGGTCCCAATGCTCTATTTTGGGAGACACCTATAGGATAGGCCATTGCCTCATTTGGAACCCGTGTAAACTCTTCTCAATATGAAGAAGAACAAAGGAAATACCGTGCTACCATTCTCCATGCACAGGAGATTGACAAGCAGATCGATGACCTATTAGGCTCAACACCAACATGTTCCACATCTCTTCCTGTGGGATATCGTTCACTGGTCGATTCTATGAGACCCATTGAACCAATTATAGATCGTCCAATAACAACCCACAACCCAGGTCAGATTACCACCCCTATCACCTCTCATGTTATGTCTATGCCTAATCTTCCCAGGTCTTCTGCACCTAAGATTCAATCTTCAATTCATGTTTCATCTACACCTTCTAGTGCCGGGGGGCAACCCCTAGCACGACCTATGTTATCTGACACCAAAATTGTTCCTAGTTAAGGACATACCTCTTACATAGAACCATCTACAGTTTATGTCCCTCTCACCCATACTAATGTGGTTAACCCCCCATCCAGTTCAGGTCAACCCTCCGAGGCTCAACCTATAACCATTCAATCTTCTGGAGGTTATGGTTATCAAATACATGTAGGTAATCATCCACCCAATCCTACAGGAATGCCTTATGTTCGAATTCCATACCCTAGTAACACTTTTATGCCATGGGGGAAACCCAAATGTTATTACATGCTAGCTATGGGGGGGATACCTATACATACTACGGGAGGTGGCAGAGGAATGCCTTATGGAGGTCCTCCCCCTAGGGGGCCTAATGCCCCGGAGGATCTGGAAACTTTCCTTCTTATGTTCCTAGTGGCCCTAGTGGTCGTGGGGGACCTAGTGGCTTTCCTCCTTCTGGCCCTCCTCCTAGTGGTTTCGGTGGCTCTGGAGGTTTACCTCCCCCTGGTGGCCCTGGAGGGTCTGGTGGTTCGCCTCTTGGTGTTCTTCGTGGTCCTAGTGGTCCCGATGGTATTGGCGGTCCTACTTTTGGAGGCCCTAGTGGTCCTAGAGGTCCTAATCCCAGAAATCAACCCCCTATGGGTAGATCTTCCAGTAGATCTTCGTCACAACAACTTGTTTATCAGTCTACTTATGGTCCTACTGGTAATTATATCCCATATCAATATTACCAGTATGTGCAGCCCAACCGAAAGTTACCTTTCCTAGCAACTTTGGACTTACCTGATTTGTCCAAGTTGATTAATGACCCCATTCGACACAATCCCTCATGGCCACCCATTCTGGTAAAGTTACCATTGGATATTCCGAAATTCAATGGGAATCAAGGAGATGATCTGAAGAACCATGTTATGACATTCCATTTATGGTGTTCTTCCAACTCCCTCATGGATGAATCCGTTCAATTGCGACTCTTTCAGTGAACTTTGACCAGTACGGCCGCGAAGTGGTACATTAAACTCCCACAACATTTTTTGTGGATTTTGGCTGTTGGAAACTGTGTTTCTTACACACTTTCAACTCCCTATTCATTATGAAATGGGTACTGATATTTTAACCTCTCTGCAACAAAACACCTCCACCCACATATTTGATCATATTCATGAGTGGAGAAGGTGATGAAGGCTTATTAAGGCCCCTATTCTAGATTAGTTACTAGCTGATTGGTTCACCAAATCCTTGTTGCCTCCTATTTCCCAAGATGTGGCTATGGGTGATGCCATCACCGAAGAGTAGGCTATTAGTCGGGATCAGTACCTAGACTTGGTTTATTCCTCAAGCTCCTCGCCCTAGCACCGATCCTTCCAAGCCACCAACAGAAGTACCTGTTGATGGGATTGTTGGTTCAATCCAGTCTCCGTCCGCACCGAAACCTACCAAGAAAACCCAAACTACCCCCCCTACTCCTTCAACTCCTAAGGTTTCCGTCGAGGTCAATTCTATTCAAAGTACTCAAACCTCGGGTAATAAAAATAAAGGTAGAAATCAAAATAAAAAACATAGAAACCAGCTGGAGACTTCACGACCAACCAATGGTGATAACGAAAAAGGGAAAAGAAGAGCGAAATATCCCTATTTGATCTATAATCTCCTTCTAGGATGAAATTGGTTCTATGCTATGACTACTATTGCTTCAACAATATTCTGAACCGTCCAATTTCCACATCTGGGGAGAATCATTACTATTGACCAGCTTGATTTCTGTACATTGGATGTTACTACCTCTACGGCTAATAACATCCCCATGTTAGGCTAGTATTCTCCTCCTTACTAGTCGATTGGGGTAGGTGTGTTGAAGGATTCATCCCTCATGGGAGTTTTTCCATCCACTCCTCCTAGCACGGATTCTGCGTCAGTCCATATGATCACCTTGTTTGATTGTGAGCCTGGGGGAAAACATGTTGTTGAGTCTATCTCGTTAAGTCCTCATGAAGCTATATATGATGCCATTCAAACCTCTTTCGATGATCACACTGATGACCTTCATCTAGTGGCTACGGATCCCTACCATTTACCGTATTGGTTAGAACCTTCTCTTCCCACTCTAGATTATCTCTCTGATACTTTTCCTTCTGATGAGTCCATTATAGAGATTATGAGCACAGATCAGTCCATTTGGGAGGATCACCATCATAGATCCATGTTCCTCCCCAACACCAGTTTGATTAACCATGATTTTACATCCTTGTTTCCTACTGATATTGTCAACATACCCCAAAGTCCTATATTGTTGCAAAATATAGATTCTAAAGGAAACATTTGCAACATTACACAGATGAACCCAATTGACATATCAACCAAGCCTGATACTATCGAGCATGTTCATGTTGGGAAGAATTGCTCCGCAGATGAATCTGAAGCCTATAAGGCACTTTTTAAAGAATTCCGTGATATTTTTACTTGGTACTATGAAGAGATGCCAGGGATTGACCCATCCATAGTGGTCCATGAGATTAAAACCCATCCCTTGGCCAAACCTGTCAGGCAAAAACTTCGGCAAGTCCATCCTCGGAAGGCCACAGCTATAAAGGCTAAAATTGAGAAGCTTTTGAATGTTGGGTTTATTTATCCTATACCCCTGATGGAATGGGTATCGAACGTTGTCCCTATCAATAAAGAGCAGGCACCATTAGAGTCTGTATTGAGTTTAGGGATCTTAACAAATATTGTCCCAAGGACAAATTTCCTACCTCGCCCATCGATCAGATTATCGACAACTGTGTTGGAAGTGTCATATTTTCATTTATGGATGGCTTCTCTGGCTATAATTAGATTGAGATATTACCCTCTGATCAGCATAAGATGGCATTCATTTTCCCATGGGGAACCTTTGCATATAAGAAGTTACCATTTGGCTTGAAAAATGCTGGAGCTACGTTCCAGCGTGCGATGTCCTATGCGTTTCACGATGTCAAACACATTGTTGAACCATACCTTGACGACCTCCCTGCTCATTCACAGTGACGGGAGGACCACCCTGGTCATCATAGAGAGATATTATTGAGATGGCATCATTATAATATATGGCTCAACCTGCATAAATGTGTTTTTTGCATTGAGACGGGACACCTGCTAGGTTTTGTGGTATCCAAAGATGGCATCCAGATAGATCCTTTAAAAATTGCAGCCATTCTTGATCTACCAACCCCAACTAATCTCCTTGAACTCCAAAGTTTGCAGGGGAAGGCAAACTTTCTCCATCGTTTCATGTGCAATTTAGCAGAGAAAACACACGGTTATATGTGTCTCCTTAAGAAGAACACCCCATTCTTCTGGGATGACCAGGCCCAATGCACCTTTGATAATCTTAAGCATGCTCTGACTCATACACTCGTGATACACCCCCCTGATTATTCAAAGGACTTTCTCTTGTATATTGCTACCTCTACTACTACCATCGCTATGGTCTTAGCGCAGGACAATCTCCATGGTCAAGAGCACATGATTTATTACGCCAGTAAGAATCTCTTGGATTCTAAAACTTGTTATTCACATGTGGAAAAGTTAGCATTGGCCATGGTCATTACTGTACAAAAGTTTAGTCATTACATTCTGCTCCGCACTACCACCGTATTGGCAGACCAGAACCCAATGTACTACATCCTGACTCCTCAGGTGCTCGGGGGCAAGTACTCCCATTGGATTGTTATCCTTTAGGAGTTCGATCTGGAGTTTGCCAAGGCTACATCAAAAAAATCCTTGGTCTTTGCAAAGCTTATGTGTGATCTTCCCTATGCTTCGATGGAATCTGAGCCCAGTGATTCATTTTCGGATGACTTCCTGTTCTTGATAAGCACTATTGATCCTTGGTATGGATATTTGCTGATATATCTCCAGATGCAGTGTTTTTAGCCGCATTTATGTCACGTTGATTGCCGCCATATTCGTCACCATGCGAAATACTATCTCATCCTGAATGATACTTTGTATAGACATGGGATTGACTCTATTCTCTGGCTATGCCTCACTCATGAGGAGGATGAACATGTGTTGAATGATTTCCACTCTAGAGCATGTGGGGATCATTTATCTGGGATGGATACAACCCAAAAAATCCTTCACACTGGCTATTTCTGGCCTTCTATCTTCAAAGATTGTCATGAGGCTGTTAAGAAATGCCCACCTTGTCAACACTTCTATTCTAAAAAGCGCACCCATCTCGCTCCGCTCCACCCCGTCATTGTCGTTGGCCCATTCGCCAAATGGGGGATTGAATTCATGCATTGTAAGCCTACCTCAGCCGGGGGTCATGGTTACATCATCATAGCCATTGATTATTTCACTAAATGGGCTGAGGCCATGCCTACATATGTGGAAGATGGTAAAACTGCTGCTCTCTTCTTGTTCAATCATATCATAGCTAGATTTGGAGTTCTGTAGTCCATTGTTACTGATCACGGATCCCATTATCATAATCAAATGATGGAGGAAATGAGTGCCAAGTTAGGGTTTCTCCATGAAAAATCTACGCCATATTATCCACAAGCTAATGGTCAGGTAGAGGCCATTTTTTAGAATAATCAACCCATAGTTTACCGAATTAGACATTAATTTAATTATTTCTGTCTTATTTTCCTAGTTCATGTGTCCCACCTTGTGCAACTTGTCATTTTCCTATCCATAATGGTCAAAATTTCCTTATTTGATTCATGTAGTGCATGGGAAAGCCCAAGGAATCAAATCTGCTTTATTCCTGGCCTCCTAGGCGCCCTTCTGCTTTTTCTGCTTTATTGTCTATTGTTTTCAGTGTTTTAAGGCAAAAGGAAAAGCTAGACTAGGTGAGGTTGACTAGTTTTTTGTCCTACACATCCTCCTCTATTTTCTCCATGAAAAAGCATGTATGAGTTTCCATTCCACCACTCTTTAGCTTACCTAAGCCATTTTTCCAATTCGTGAGCTCCATGACAGAATTGGGATCAGCTTTTTACACCTATGGGGGAGTTGCTTATTTTTAGTAAGCCTGCTTTATGCTAGATTTGAATTGATCCTCATGCATTCAAATCCCTAATGAATTTTATTTATTCAGAAACCTATTATTTTATAGGGTTGGTTATCGTACACTGAGTTAATACAGTTTAGTGTTCAGCTCCAATTTTCAGTCTCTTTGTGAGTGATTTTGCATGATCAATTGTTAATTGTTGTGAGTAAAATAAATCTATCACCTGGTTCAATTTCCACATGGTGTCAGAGCCATTATAGGTTGTTTCTCTCCTTCAAAAATTATTTTACAGGTTCGACATCAAAGACTGGGAGCCTTCTACTGACAGCCGGGACAGATTTTCTAAGCTATGGAACAATCACAGAAAACTATCTTGACTCCTTTCAATTTCTTTGAATCGAAACCAGAGATGGAGATACTGTTGAGAGCGAAAGGCCTCTACAGGGTGACTATGGCAATAGAAGCAGAGTCTAATGCAGCTGCAGAGAAGATAAAATGGCACAACAGGAGGGATGAGGCTTATGGCCTCCTGTGTCTGAGTATTTCCAGAGACCTCCTTTTCCATCTTGATGGATTGACATCACTGAATGAAGTATGGGAGAAGCTTGCTGATATTTTTGGAAAGATAGATGAGATGAGGGGAAATCAAATCGAAAATGAGCTGATTTCTCTGAGTCCAACGATCTTTGAATCCCTGCAGCTATATTTCTCCAAGTTCAAAGCACTAGTTTTGCAGCTAAAACAGTGTGGTATCAAAAATAAATATGATCAGCTCGTACTGGCCATCCTCTCGAAGCTGGGCCCTGATTATTCAGTGTTTGTTTCAACCTTCTATGCCACAAAACTGACAGCTCGAACCTGGAAGATGCCTAGCCTTGCATATTTCATGGAATCTCTCACACAAGAATAGGATAAGCTGGTGATGATGGGCACCATCAAACCATCCAAAGATCAAGATTTGATTGCTGGAGATTCGAAGGTGGATTCAAAAAGAAAAAATAAAGCTAAAAAGCCACCTGAGCAAAAGAGAGACAAGAAACAGTCTACGGAGGATCTACAAGGTCCCAAGAAGAATTACCAGAAGAAGAAAAACAAAGGTGAAATGAACAAGTGCGCATACTGCAATAAGGGAAATCACTCTGAAAGCTCTTGTATGAAAAATCAGATAGACATGCTGACCCAACTCTTGGAGAAGAATGGCATCTCCTTTCCAGAAATCTCAAATAAGAGAGAAGGAGGATCAAGTTCAGATGACAGAGAGAGAGTTCATGGTCTAGTTGCTGGCACATCAAGCTCACCCAGTTTTATCATTGATTCTGGAGCTTCAAGACACATGGTTTCGACTAAGGAGTCCTTCTCCTCACTGGATATGTCGAAAGGACCATCTATTGTACTGAGAGATGACTCTCTCACTGAAAGTAAAGGAAAATGAAGGATAGATATTGATCATGGTCAGTTCAGCAATGTGTTGTATGTACCTGGTCTCACCTCCAACCTCCTGTCAGTGTACCAGATGACCCACACTGGGTCTCCTAAGAAGGTCATATTCTCCCTCGATGAAGTTGAGATCACAGAGATTTCAACTGGTAGAATTATTGCAAAAGGATTTGTGAATCATGCTCAAAAGGTATACATGTTCTCACACTTCCTACCTTACTCAAACCCCTCTGCTCTTCTCATTCATGCTAATGAAGCCAGCAAGCTGTGGCATGAAATATTTGGCCACCGAAATTACAAGTATCTGTCTGATCTTAGTGAAAAAGAGATGGTCATAGGGTTTCCCAAGATAAAATTTTCCAAAGGAGTCTGCCAAGGTTGTATCCTAGGAAAACACCCAGAGCACAAATTTGAGAGAGCTAGTCATGAGAGAACCTCTGCACCCCTCGAGTTGATCCACAGTGATGTTGCTGGCCCATTCCCTCATATGTCCATGATTCAGGACAAATATGCATTGACCTTCATTGATGAATTTTCCAGGTATTGCTGGGTTCACTTCCTAAAGCACAAGTCTGAAGTTTTTGGCCTATTCAAAGTCTTTAAGGCTTTGGTTGAAAACCAGTCTGGAAGGAAATTCAAGGCCCTCAGATCTGACAATGGTGGTGAGTATGTCAAGTATGATTTTATTAACTATTTTACAGATGCAGGTATTCAGATGTATCATTCTATCCCTTACACACCACAGCAAAATGGTGTTGCTGAGAGGAAGAACAGATCACTGAAGGAGATGGCAACATGCATGATGGAGGCCAAAACTTTGCCACCAAAGTACTAGGCCAAAGCTATCAACTGTGCAGCCTATATTCAGAATAGGGTGCCTCACAAACAGCTTT
>LPNX011070174.1:38869-95130 GCA_001517045.1 Pseudotsuga menziesii | reverse complement strand
TGGAGTGGGCACAAGCCAGATGTGACCCATTTCAGGATTTTTGGCTCAAAGGCTTGGGCTAGAATCCCGACAGAGAAGAGGAAGGCTTTGCAGCCTCAAATCCAAGAGTGTCTTTTTGTTGGATACTCTAAAGATTCAAAAGGGTACAAGTTGATAAATTTGAGAACAAACAAAGCCTTCTTTGAAAGGTGTGTTCAGTTTGAATAAGAACCCCTTGCAGCAGTGGAAGTCGGTGAAGCCTCTTCACCACCTGAACCTCAAGAAGTAAGTAAAGAGTTTTTTGAACATGCTGATTCTGATTTTTCTGATGGATATGAGTTTATTGTAGACCCTAGCATCCCCACAAGGCCAAAATGGGCACCCAAGACACTACATGTAGCAGGTGAGCTAGCTGGGGATCCCAATGACCCAAGGAGGACTAGATCTCAATTTGAGAATGGTCTGTGCATGAAGGATCCTTTGTTTGCTGAAAAATGATATTTGATGGTGGAGTCTGATCCTCAAACATATGAAGAAGTAGCAGGAGATCCAAGATGGCAAACAACCATGAAGGAGGAGTTCAGCTCACTCCAGAAGAGCAACAGATGGGAGCTAGTGGATCTTCCTCCAGGGAGAAAACTAGTACAGTGTAAGTGGGTCTATAAGACCAAATTTGCTGCTGATGGTTCACCACTGAATTACAAGGCCATATTGGTAGCCAAGGGCTACTCACAGGTTCATGGCATAGATTACAATGAGACTTTTGCCCCAGTGGAAAAAATGGATTCCATCAGGCTAGCCTTAGCCATTGCAGCCACAAAGCAATGGGAGGTACATCACATGGATGTAAAATGTGCCTTCCTAAATGGAGATCTCATTGAGGAGATATATATGCAGCAGCCTCAAGGTTTTTCTACTAACCCTTCTCTTGTGTGCAGGTTGAGAAAGTCATTGTATGGGCTAAAGCAAGCCCCCAGGGATTGGTATGCCAAGATCGATAGCTTCTTGCTATCACTAAATTTTGTTCGGTGCAAATCAGATCCAAATGTCTATTTGAAGTTAGTTAATGGTTCATTAATAATCATTGTGTTATATGTTTATGATCTCCTCATTATAGGAAGCTCAAAGGCTGAGATTGATTCCTTAAAAGGAGTTATGAACCAAGCCTTCTCCATGACATATTTGGGGCTCTTAAGTCAATTTTTGGGGCTTGAGATCTCCCAAACCAAAGCTGGAATCAAGGTGCACCAGTCCAAATATGCCCTGGACTTGCTGAACAAATTCAGAATGAAGGATTGCAAAGCAAGCAAAACTCCTTTCCTTTCAGGAGTGAAGCTGGAAGAAGTTGATTCTTCACCGATGGTAAACAATACACTGTATAAACAATTGATTGGATGTTTGTTGTATCTGACACATACTAGACCTGATATTTGTTATGCAGTAAGTGTGGCTTCTAGATTCATGGATCAGCCTCAAGAGATCCATTGGAAAGCAGCCAAAAGGATCCTTAACTTTGTTCAGGGAACAAGGACACATGGGATCTTCTATAAAGCAACATATGATCTTGATTTGATTGGATTTACTGACAGTGATTGGGCAGGTGATAGCATAGAAAAAAATTCCGCATCAGGATATGTGTTCATGCTTGTAGAAGGGCCAATCAACTGGTCAAGCAAGAAACAGAGTGCCATTGCACTCTCATCTACAGAAGCAGAGTACAGAGGAGTTGTTAATGCAGCAACTCAATGTTTATGGTTGCAGGGTTTACTTGGAGAGTGTGGTTTCGAACCAGAGTACTCAAATACCATCTACTATGATAACCAGAGTACCATTCGAATCTGCAAGGATCTAGTTCAGAAGCAGAGAACCAGACACATTGAGATCCATATGCACTACATCAAAGAACTTGTGCATGATGGCACCATTCACCTACTCTTCTGTTCATCTTCAGAACAAGTAGCTGATATCTTCACCAAAGCATTTTGTGAGAAGACCTTCAGCAATCTCAAATCACTGCTGGGGATTTCTGATCATGCTGTGCAAGCATGAGAGAAGACAAGATTCTACAATTTTGTTTTACAGTCCATGTTTAAGGGAGGATTTTCCCAAGTTGGTTTTGCCTCTTTCCTTGTTTAAATGGTCATGCAGTATGTAAAGGGTGACTAATCCTTGTTTCTAGGCCCTATAATTTTCTGATATTACTCATAAGTCAGGCTTAAGGGGGGGTGTTAGAATAATCAACCCATATTTTACCCACTTAGACATTAATTTAATTATTTCTATCTTATTTGCCTAGTTCATGTGTCCCACCTTGTGCAAGTTGTCATTTGCCTATCCATAATGGTCAAATTTGCCTTATTTGACTCATGTAGCACATGGGAAAGCCCAAGGAATCAAATCTTCTTTATTCCTGGCCTCCTAGGCGCCCTTCTACTTTTTCTGCTTTATTGCCTGCTTTTTTCAGTGTTTTAAGGCAAAAGGAAAAGCTAGACTAGGTGAGGTTGACTAGTTTTTTGTCCTACACATCCTCCTCTCTTTTCTCCATGAAAAAGCATGTATGAGCTACCATTCCACCACTCTTTATCTTTCCTAATCCATTTTTCCAATTCGTGAGCTCCATGACAGATTTGGGATTAGCTTTTTACACCTATGGGGGATTTGCTTATTTTTAGTAAGCCTGCTTTATGCTAGATTCGAATTGCTCCTCATGCATTCAAATCCCTGATGTATGTTATTTATTCAGCAACCTATTATTTTACAGGGTTGGCTATCATACACTGAGTTAATATAGTTTAGTGTTCAGCTCCAATTTTCAGTCTCTTTGTGAGTGATTTTGCATGATCAATTGTTAATTGTTGTGAGTGAAATTAATCTATCACCTGGTTCAATTTCCACACCATTAACAAAGTTTTAAAAACTATTCTTCATCGGATGGTTGGAGACCATAAATCCAACTGGCACCATGTTCTTTTCTCCGCTCTTTGGGCTTATTGGACTTCTGTGAAAACAACTACTGGTTTCATGCCATTTCAGCTTGTCTATGGATTTGAAGCTGTCTTACTGATCAAATGTTAGATTCAATATTTACAACTTGCCGTCGAACTTCTCCCAGACACTTCCGCAGAGGAAGAAATATTTTTGTACTTAAGTAACCTTGACAAAACTCACAGAGATGTTGCCTTGGCTAATGAGGTGCATAAGAAATGCGTCAAGGCGCAGTATGATAAATCTGTCCAACCTCGTGTCTTCAAAGAGGGTGACCTAGTCTTGACCTATGACCAGAGATATGACAAACTGGGGAAGGGTAATTTCGATTCCATGTGGTACGGACCTTTCGTTATTTCTAAGGTGTAAGAGAAAGGATCTTACGAGCTCGTTGATTACGATGGAATCCCTTTGGGGCGACCTTGCAATGGGTTGTACCTGATAAGGTACTATGCCTATTTTTTCTTGGATAGTATCTCGTACATATGTATATTGATTGAATTTCAGTGTGATTTTAGTATTTTCAAGATGGTTTTAAGTTTTGGTGTCCGCATTTGTTTATACCATGTTTTGGTTATGCAGATGGATTTCTACAGCTTCACTGATGGTGCTTACCGCCACACCTTGAATCTCACCTCGGTTGCTTGGGTCCTCTATTCCCCAGCTGAATATTTGGTCAGTTCAGGAGTGGTTTGTATAAGTCCCACTACTAATAACATCACCGAGTATGAAGCAGTCATCGGTCTTCTGACTGAAGCTACCTCCCAGGATGTTCATGATCTAGTAGTCTTGATGGATTCACAGCTCTTGGTTCACCATTTGAACCATGTTTACACCATTAGGAACTCGGTACTCCTTCACCTCTTCCAGAGAGTGCGTTTGTTAGAAATATCATTCGAAACTATTACTTATAGGCATATCCCTAGGGAACATAATGTAGTCGCTGACTCATTGGCTAACTACATCCTAGACTGGAATATTACCCATTCATGATGGTAAATAAAACATGGTCCATTGTAAATAAACATTTAGAGACACATCAAAACTCATAGAAAACACATTTACCATTTGAAACATATAAACACCGCGTAAAAGTCTGTATATATATATACGAAAAAGTTTACAAAAAATAGGTCCCGAGACCTCCTCTGAAGCACATAGGCTTTCGGGAAAAATCATCATACAAAATCCTGAAGCTATCAGCTTTCAGTACATATCTCATACACTAGTGGTGCTTGTGATAACACATCACTGCTCGATCTACCCTACGTAGCATCCCACTAAATCGACCCGATACTCCCGCTATAGATCTATGATATCTCATCGGGAGGTCATCTATGTCAGCATCTAGGATATCCAGAGTTAACCTCTCCAGTTTCTCCTCCAGATCCCCAGTGATATTATCACCCTGTGGTACAAAGCGGGCTCTAGCTTGCCTATCTAATGGAGATGCTCCTCTAGGTCTCGCTGCTCCAATGTCTACATGAGAATATACAGGTCTCATCACTTAACAAAAAAATATAAAACATAAAAACCATAAAAATGTTTCATCCATTTTAGGTTTTCTTGCTTCTTACCGATAGCGCCCCACTGGCCGCCAGGTGGGAGTGGTAGGTCAGGATATCCGATGAAGTCCATGCCTGCATAAGAATAGTCCTCAACCATGAGGATCTGATTTTAGAGCCATCTGAAGAATGGATCACCAAAATTCACCTTTCCCCTACCCGCTCCTGTGCAAGCCATGACTTGGACCCACCTCAGCATATGGGGGTCCCCTGCTCTCAGACTCCGAAAGGTCACTTGAGGCCTCATCTGTGGAACCCTCTCGAAGAAGAAGTAGGATAAGATGGAACCAAAGCTTAATTGCTTCAGCTCTCCTTGCCGACACTTAGTCAACTGATCCTTGAATATTGGAAGCATTGCTTCCACCCAATTGAACACAGTGGGTGCCATGGCCTCTATGGCATACATCATGTGTTCCCTGGAAGCCTAGTGCACACCCTGAATCTCGACCACCCTCTGCATGGTAAACATAATAGTCTGTAGAGCCCTATCTGTCACTGCCTTGATGGGGATCTTCTTCCCCGACGTATCTGTCCCTGGTGCACAGTGTCGATTTATAAGCTCTCTGGTAGTGATGTCCCCTCCATGGGAACCTATCAGTGAGATGGGGGCACCCCGTCTCGAGAGACCAGTCAAGAAGTAGATATCCTCTACCTACACTGTAAGTATATGGGCCCCCACCTCGAAATACTGCTGCTCTGGATTCCACATTTGTAGTATGTGTTCCAGTAACCATTCATGCAACACCATGCTTGGGGTCTAGAAGAACTTTAGGAGCCCACAGTCCCATAGTGTGGAAATACAACCCACATTTCTCTCAACAGCAACATCCTCATTGTCATGCGTTCTTTCTTTCCATATCACCATATTTTGAGCAACGTACACCTGCCAAAAACAATAATGGTATGCATTAGAATCATCCTTAAATCATTGAAAATCAAAAGAATGAAGTTATATTTCACATACTATTAGTTTAAGTTATCCATGGTCAACATCACCTGTGCACTGTTGGAGATAGGCGGTGGCACCGCTTGTCCACTATGTTATTGGCACGGTTCTCGGGTGGTACCACGTATCTCACAAGGGGTAGCCGCGGTGCCCGCATTTTGAGTTTTAGGGCTTGCCATATGGGCCCAAAACCCCACCAAATCTCAAAATAAATGCTATGAAATGAAAGATAAGGGATTTAGCTATTACCTGTAACTGACAATGCTGAAAATGGATGGTGGAAACTCCTGGTATCAGCTGTGGAAGATCTGGCTAAGAAAATGCTCCAAGTGCTCTTTGCTAGAGGTAAATAGTGAAATGATTTGATTTTTTACTATTTGCTTGACTTATATAAGCATTTTTGGGTCTTACTTGCTATAGTTTTGATGTAAAATCATGTTTTAGTCAAAATTTATCTGTCGTAATCCCTAATGCTAGTTTTGAATGCATTTAACGCTTGTTCATGAGACTATTGCAGGATAGGATAACTCTAACAACAAGCTTTGAAAGTTTGTTTATGTATTTTTCGCACTTTCATAAAACGAAAAAGGTCGATGAGAGTTTATTATGACACTTTGATCACGCTCTTTAAACCTAGTATCAAAGGTTCGAGTCCATTTTTGAATCTTTCCAGGATCGTAAAATTTGACATTGTGTAAAGAAACATCATGGAGTCTTCTTTTCACATCCTTTTTTAGACTCCTTAAACATGAAAATATCGTCGAGTCCGTTTCCGAATATTTCCAGGCTCGTAAAAAGTGACATTGTGTAAAGAAACCCCATGGAGTCCTCTTTAAACTCTTTTTAGGCTCCTTAAATATGAAAATATTGTCGAGTACTTGTCTCCTTCATACTCGTAAAAGTCTTTGAAGAGTCATCCGTACGACGGTAGGTTATTTCTTTTTCGGTTCGGATAGGACTATTTACGAAAAAGGAACACTCCAACCAATCATGACTGGAAGAGTTCTCTAAGGTATGATTTTATACTTTTTCGGGCCTTAGAGACTAAATCATAAGAAAAAGGACCCTTTGGATTTTTTTTCTGTATTCGTTTAGACTCTCTAAACATGAACGATACCGAGTTTTCTTTCGACGGACTCATTAAAATTAAACATTGAAAGTCCTGCTTTAGGAACAAACCCCTCCTCTGTCAGGTTCGTAAAACATATGAGTCTGGACTTGTCTTCTGATAAGCTATATCAAGTGTTTGTTACCCTCTTTGAACTCATAAAACCGAAAAGAGGCACTCATCAATCATGATGGGGGAAATGGGAAGGGAATCATTTTGCAAATAATGGCAGTTGTTTGTCATTACCTTTGAACATGGCACTTCTCTGCACAATCATGTCAATCAATTGGGTGTTCAGCTGATCTCCATGACGATCCACTTTCATGAGTCATGTCAATCCTTTGAGTCTTTCAAAAGAATTCATTGTCCACTGTCGTATTATGTGTCTGTCTCGTTCAGTCATGCTGCCAAGTCTTTTTGTCGTGTCGCCCGATGTTCAAAGGGGATTTGAAGAAGTTTTACCTCTGTAGTCTGCACAGTCTTTGTGTCAGTATCTTTGAGTCAGTCATATGGTTACTACATTCACATCATTCCAGAACTATGTTCTAAGTTTCGTGTTGTCTATGTGGGACTCATCATGGCCCTCCTTCGACGAGACTATTCCCGTTGACATCAGCTCATTATCCAGGAAATAGTCTTAGAAATAATATTTAGTACCTTGAGATCTGTATGCCTTAATGACAGATTCTCTCGCTCTTGACATAGGTTCACATCATTGACCTTTGATCGATAGAATCGACTTGGATATCTATTCACACTTAGTATATTGTACTAGAGTACCTTGGGAACCATTGACATTAATGGTGATCTCCCTTGCACTTGTTAACGGTTCACATCATTGGCCGGTAATCAAGTGGTTTCTACCATGTTTGACTTTAGATCATTGTAATCACATGGATAGAATCGTGCTTTATGGAAAACGAGACGAAGAACCTAGGTGTTAGTTTAAAGCGCTCATTGCTTTTCCCCAGGTTGCGATGGAGTTTTGTATATCTAGCATGGATCCACATTTGTATGGTCATGGCTATGCTCAAATTTGCATCTGTATGACATAGATCTAAGTTGTATGTCTGGTAGCTATGTCCAATTTTGAGTCCTCTATCACATGGATCTACGATGTATTCTAGTAATCCATGCTTGTTTATTCCTCTCATGGATCTACCTTGTATTGGTTTGTAGCCATGAGTTTGGTTACTTGTGTCTATGAGTCAACATACTGATGTACTACGGATGCCTTCTTGACAACTTGCTCTGATTGAGCTGACATTTTCATCTCATGACGACGACTTGTTCTCTCAAATCTCTTGTTTATCATATCCCTCTAAGAATCATGCTTTGGGGGGCATCCTGTTATACCAAAATCCTGTCACCATCATGTGATAAGGCATTTGACATACCTACTTGCCCTGAATCCCAGCTTCTAGAGTGGAAACCTATATTCAATGTCAATTTTTCATACAAATTCCCAGCACCGCACTTACCTTGTTATCCAGGAGCGGTACCTTGTTCACACCACCTATCCCCTATTGCCCACAAGCGGTGCCACCGCTTATGGCCTTTGGTCCATAAGCGGTTATTACCAGAACCATTCTGTTATTGAAGGAGAAACGCGGTACCCTGGGTAAAAAGGGAAAAAGAGAAGTTTCTTGAGGCTTCTAGATGATAAGCTTCGTGTCCTCCCTTATCCCTACTGTTGTGGGTTAGTTGAGCTCGATATCCCTCAACCTAGTATCTTAGAGGCCACCTCACCCACTAATCTCTCAACCATCCCTATCCATCTAGCCTTATAAATACAAGCTTATGGCCATGGTTGAAGGGGAGAACTCTTAAGGTATTGTTATGCTGTTGGATTGATCACTTGGTCCATATCATTGGAGAGCATAGAGAGAGCTAGAGTCGGAGCTTATGGGGATGAGAATGCTTGGTTTCATGGAGATGCATGTCAACACTAAGGCTTGGTTGTAAACTTCTTCATATTTCTTTAATGCAAGTTGATTTATGTCCCACATATATTGTGGTTGTTTGATTCCACATGTATGTTGTTAGATTCCTTAGTCACTAACATAGATTAGTAGATTATATTCTGGTGGTTTTGATATGTTTGCGTGTTGAAGCTTATTGCAGGTACACAGGGTAATGATCGAAGCATTACATTCCAGGTATCTACAACATCTAGGGAGAGTATTCAACCTCTGTCCTCTATTTGTTCTGGATTTGAACCATTCAGACCAGTGGAACACCTTGCTGTCCACAGGAGGTGAAATATTCCAGCTAACAAAGCTGACTGTGCATAAATTCTCAATTTCGGCTTTGATCATGGCAGCTTTGGAGGGATGGATTGGCCTTTGATTTTGGCACATGGGGACCATATCAGGCCATGTGTTGATGTGGTGCTCCACAATGGATGGATCCAACCCAAGCATTTCGGTGTAGGACCAGGCGAAGATGTCACGAAATTCTTGGAAGAGTGCTTTGTAGGAAGTGATTTCTTCAGGGGAGCATGATGCCCCCAACATGACCTCCTCAACGATCTCAGGTTTGGTTGAGATGTTGATCTTAATGGTTGGCGAGATATTGGCCATGTTTCCTTCTTTGAAAGCATCGAGTGCCAGAATGGGATTTTTGAACCAGTCAACTTTCCCATGAATGAAATCCTTTGTCTCAACTGAAAACTAGTCAGACTACGACACAAGTTCTTTGGAGAGGAAGAATGAGCGATGGTGCATGTCATCCCAAGGGTATTTTGGAGCAGTTAAGGCTTCAAGTATCTCCTCATTGTTGTAAAAACAATGATGAGACAAATCTGATGGACCATTGGTGATCATGGAGATAAGAGGGTCTGTGGAACTGGACATCATGTAAATGAACATGGTGTCTAAAGAGGGAGGTGGAGGGTGGATTTATTCGATCAGAGTGATCTCAGATTCAAGGGTATGTGAAGGTTGGATAGGGCCATTCGAAACTCGAGAAAGTCCTGGAAATGGCGAGAATAATGTCCATATAATCTGCAAAGGGCGCATGCATGGTTCGTTCTCAACGACTTGTTCTTCACTATTGGCCTGCTCGGGAGTATCACCACGAGGATGTTTTATGTTGTATCCATGGCATCCAAATGTGCATGGAGCATGGGAATATCAGGGAAGTTTTGATTTGCATGGCCCTATTCATCACACACAGTACATGGAAGAGTCTGCTGTGGTTCAGTTGTTGCTTTCCCATTTTTTCCCCAGGCCCTTCTCGGGTGGGGCGGGGTAGGTGCGGGTGCAGTGGTTGGTTTTTGTGAGCTGGGTGGAGGATGAGATTCGAATGCAATGGGTTGAATAGGGGTCAACACAACTTGGGGAATCAAAGGTTGGGTCGGTGGGTTGAGGTACCGTATGAGAATCTCCAATGTGAAGTTGGGTAAGTTTAAGGTAGCCATTACTGGCTTCCTTATGATACTCGATGGGGGAAAAAGGAAGGGAATTGTATGGATTGGGAAGGAGCCTTAGTAGTTCTTTGGAGAGTGTGTTTGGGGGTGCGCTTGTGGTTTTCGCTAGGATTGGTACTGTGGCTGTGGCTGCGATTGATGTTGCAGCTGTAGATGCTGTTGCGGTTGCGAATGATGTTGCGACTGCTAATGATGTTGCGATTGCTATTGGGGATGCGGCTGTGGTTAATGTTTAGGTGCAATAATGCTAGCTGAGAGCATGCACAAATATGCAGTCTCATTTGGTGTTAGCGGCGGTGACACGAAAGGGAAGGAGGCCGTCATGGAGGTGTCAACAAAAAAACTAGGGCCCACATTCAATAATGAGGAGGTGGATGTGTCATCGACAGTAGTGTCAACCATAGGGATAATGTTGGCTGGTGATGTTAGCCCTTGTGGATCATGATAAGTTAATTGGTCAACCGTCATGATTTTCCCATCATGAGGGAACATCATGAGATGAAAAATAGTGGATTCTATGGCTCTCATGGAATACATATAAATTCTTCCCAGGAGAATTTTATAGTCCAACTGTGCATTGAGAACTTCTATATCGATCAGTACTATTTTCCTAGCCAATGTTATTGGGACATGTAGAAGGATACCTTGGGATTTAGTGGGATGGCCATCATAAGCCCACAAAGTAGTAGTGGATGGTTGCAACATTGGGGACCCAAGTTTCTACCAAACTAAGGTTGACATAACACATGTGGATGCCCCCTCATCGACGATTTACCGGTGTACGACCAAATTCCAAATGGATACCAAAATTTGGAAGGGAATAGTTGATGGCATCTGGGGCTCTCCGTTACCTATGTCGAACGTGATCATCTTGGAGTCAGAGGGGTCTACAGCACTAAGGGTGGCTAGTAAGTCCTTTCACTGTGTTGGGAAAGTTTTAAGTACCTCAAGAGTGGACATGGCTGTAGGTGTTTGGGCCAAGTCATCAAAGATGCTGTAGCTCACAGCAGCTCTAGTCGTGCCATTGTTGGCAACTCGTCGTATGGGAGGGCGTGGGGGAAAAGGGGATAAGTGAAGAGGTGTGTTGGTTATTTTGGATGTGGATGCTACTGATGGGTCAATGGGTTTAGTGTTGGATCCGTACCGATTTCTCCTAGTCTGTAAATTGACCTCTTTGGTTGTCAAGGCTAGCAGGTGGTGAACACTTGTTTCTATTGGAAGAGGTGTCGTAGGGGAGGCGGGATTGGGTTGGGGAGAAGGTGCAGTTGCTACTAGTTCTTGGAGCGGTAATGGGTTTTGGAGCACCATAGGTGGAGGGCCTGGTGGTGTTGGGTTGGGTTGAGCTCGAACTTCCGTATTGGTACCATGCTGGACTTCATTAAGAATTTCCTGCTTAGCATGACCCATGAAGGGGCATTCATGCGTATAGTGCCCGTAGACATCACATAGTTTGCATGGTTGATTTGTGCGTAATGGAGCATTGCGTCTAGGTGGGTTTGGTTGCTGGGATTTTGAGCTAGAATTTTCACCCCGACGTTGTTGGGAGGATTTGGTTGTTGACTGCCTCCTTGCGGTTGGTTGTTTCCTCGATTCCTAGCTCGGTTGTTTCTGGCTTTCCCTTGTTGGTTGTTGGGGGCTGGTTGGTTGGGATAGTTTTGTTGTGCAAAAACCTGTCCTAAGGGTGGTGGCAGAGCTAGGGTGGGGGTCAGAGCATCTTGTGTTGGTGGTGCATAGTAGACCAGGGGAGTTGGTGCTACAAATATGGTCATCTGTCCCAGATATTGTTGTGCTGGCCAAACTGGTGCATGGGTATGCTGTTGTGGCATGGGTTGCATGTATGAGGTTGTGGCTTCAGACTAAGACACCATCGTCGAATAGTTGAGGGCTTGGTTATGGTGCGAAACACTAGGGGTGTTTCTTGGATGTGGTGGCATCATAGTTGGTGTCACCTGATGTTGTGTTTGATGGGAAACAGAGCCTACGATTCCATCTACAACATGGGATGCCCCTGGTGCGTCACGATAAGAAGTGCCCACATGGGGAGCATCTAGAGTGATGTTATAAAGGTATCCAGACTGGGAGTAAATTAGGTCAAACTATTGGGCTTTCAAGATTGTGTCTTCCTCTATTTGGGGATGTTTGAAGGAGACGTCGTTGGCTATGGGTGGAAGCAAGGTTTTTAGGAACCTATCGAGGAAAATCTTGTCATCAAGTTGGATCTTGCACAGGCTACGACGTCACCGCCATTCATGGATGTGGTCGATTATGTGAGTTGTAGTGTTTTGGTGTTAATATAGCAAGATCTCCACCCCTTCGTCATATCCGAAGGGGAGTTGGAAATACTGTAGGAACATGAAGGCCAGAGAGTTGAATTCTGGGTACTTGGATTGTGGTAGCTCAATGTACCACTTAGCCGCAACGCCTGTGAGGGTGCATTGGAAAATTCTGAGTTTGATCGAGTCATCTATAATGTTGTTTGATGAGCACCATAGGTGAAACATCATTATATGGTTTTGGGGGCACTCCCTTGCCTTCCCTTTAAACTTAGGGATTTCTGAGGGGAGCTTAGTTGGCATGGGAGGCCAATGGGATTGATGGAAAATAGGTTCATTGGTTAACTTGGACAAGTCAGGCAAGTTGAGGCATGCCATGAATGGGAGGGTAGACCCCAGGTTGATGTGGGAAGGATTAGCAATGGTAGTGGGGTTTATAGGAACATGATGTCCCTAAATGACTGGGGGCACCTGTGGTTGACTTCCCGCAATGGGGATAGTCTTAGAAGGGCCACTGCCCCCATGTATGACAGGTGGGAAAGTTTAACTGGTAAGTATGGGTGGAGGAAGTTGAATTATTACAATATGCATGACAATGTTAGGACCAACAGCATGGGTGTTGGTGGTAGTGTGAAGTATGGACATGGGTCCACTACTAATGACCATTCTAGAAAGTGGATCCAAGTTTGCACCACCCATGGGGCTAGATGGTGCGGTATGTAAGTTTGGCTCATATTTATATGAATCTGAGTATGAGTCAGAGGTTGTGTGGCCATCCGATGGTGTAAAGGGTCATCGAGAATGGTCTCGACGATGTTGGTTGAAGGACCTGAAATGTGGTGGATCACCTCTTAGGCGTGAAGAAGAGCGTGGGGGATCAATTGTGTCTGGTTGGTAGATCAAATGGTGTAATCTGGTAATGACAATCTGGAGCCTAGTTTTAGTGGCTTCCTATTAGCTTTCAGGTGGTCACTCGGCCACCAAGACTGTCAGGAGACAACGCTTGGATTTTTCCTCATAGAAGTACTAGTCAATCGGTAGGGGTCATTGCCCGTTTTGCTTGGCGATTCCTCTCAATGTGCCAGCTACTTTGGGGTTCCCGTGGTACTCCTCATAATGAGTTTTAGGGCAGAGCCCAAGTCCTTCCCATGGTTAAGGCAGTTAGGGACTTATGTCCTCAAACTACAAAGTTTTGAATTAATGTAAATTGATTGATTTTAATGGTTGGCTCAACGTCATGAATTGAGTTTAGTTGATTAAGTGGCGTGGTTGTGTGCATCCTTGTGAGTGAGTTCTATTTTTTGAATTACTTTTTGTTATTATGCTTCAGTTTTGTGAATCTGCAACCATGGTTTATGAATACTTCTTAGCAGATGTTTTTCTAGTTTGTTGTGCAGGTTGAATAATGGGAAACCCGTGAACAGAACTAAAATGAAACATAATTCTAAACTGAAACTAAACAAAGATTAAGATGTGGCTATTAAATTTTGAACAATTGTAAACATGCTAGGTGACTACCCTATCCTTGTATTCCTCCTATACCAGGAAAGAGTGCTGGGCTCTCAACGCAGTGGGACAAACCCACTCGTAGATCCTCAGGTCACTCTCCGAGTGTAGGGTAGGTCAAAAGGGAGGACGCGAATTCCATGAGGCCCCCTGGGCCTACCACCCCCTCTACCCTCCAAGTCACCCATTTTTAGTGGTTATGGAGCAATGACAATGATAAGTGCCTATTACTATACTTGCTCAACCCTTCGTCTTATCCCAGAATATCCCAGAGGGTGATGACTGGGTAAAGGAGGAAAGGCTAGGCAAGGGGTCAATTTCCAATGTTTAAGTAAAAACTGAAAAACTAACTTACAGTACTTTAGCTAAGCCTTTAAACATATTTATGTGCATTAATAGCGAACCAAATCAATCATCAACCTACAAAATTACTTGTAGAAAGAGGCAGGTTGCTAGACAGTGGTGGCTGAGCCGCACTAACATTTCAAACATCAAAAAACCAAACCCTGAGAGACAGGTCGCTCTTTTTAGGGAAAATGTAGCAAGGGGGTCACTGGTTTTTTCTGAAAATAGGCGAGGGGGTCACCCAAAAACCAAAAAGAGGAGCGACCGGGCTCCTAGGAGTGAAGTCGCTTTGTTCATGCACAAATGAGGGACTGGGTCACTCTTTTAGGGGCTCAATGAGGGACTGGGTTTCCCTTTTCAGCCCAATATGAGTGACCTGGAACGAAAACTTAAAAAAATTAAAAACAGAGCTGGGAGCGGCCGATAGTAACAGGTATTGTGGCTGAACGAGCTCGGGTCGGCCTCAAGAGGGATCGACTGGAAATGTAAATGAAAAAAACATAGATCTAAACTAAAAATAAACTAGATTAATACAAACTTAAAAATAAGCTGTAAAAACTCAGGGATCCTTTGGGATCGACCAAATATGGTTGCTAATCTATAGTAGGTATTTTTCCCTAGCTACATGAAGAAATGACTACCTTCCGTCTAAAGGACGAAAGGATAGGGTCTCTATGGATGGAAGAGAAAACCTGCAGGAAAGGGTTAGCGAACCAAGCAAAGCCTGCAACACACTGTTAATGGAGAACTTGCAAAACAATGTGAGAAAAACCACCTACAAATAAAACAATCTACAAAACTAAGCTACCAACAAGAAACACAGATTATACCTTCTAGTGTTGATGAAATGGGCCACCATGCCCTAGCAGGAAGCTACCTCTCTATGGAATGGGATTTGGATAATGGATCAAGTGAGGGATAGGGATGAATGGCTCTAGATAGATGGGTCTCAAGGCACTCATATAGGCAGAGTAACGGTAAGTAGAGAAGGAGTGTTTTGAGAGTGACCCCCGCCCTTGTATTTAGAGCTTTTTCTTGAGTTTTAGGGTTTTAACCCCTTGGTCAGGGCTTTATCCCATTTTTAGGTATTTAAGCCCCTTTTGCCCATTTCTTAGCTCCTTTGGGGTTTTTAGGCCCCTTTTTTGAATTCTTTATCCCCTTTGAGAGTTGTTTAGGCTCTTTTATGGGTTTTTAAGCCATTTTTGGTGTTTTTGAGACTTTACAAGGGTGTGGGGGTCAATGAGGGTAATGAAATAGTTGTCTTTGTGTGGTGTAGGTCATGTAGAGCTAGTTGGGTAATTTTTTGGGTTAACAGGGAAGTTATAATTTTCTTCTCACGTTATCTCTATCGATGAAAAAATTATGAGAACACAAGACAAAACACTCATTGAATCATGGTTGGGTTTAACACTCATTAAATTTAGGCACATGGTTCTAGTGCATTGTTGTTAAATAGATCACACTCCTGGTAGAATAATCAAAATAGGAATTCTCCACCTATGTTGATGGACAACAGATATCCCACTCCTCTGATTGTCCTTAGCATTACATAATACCCATATAAACCTATGAAACCATTATCCTTCTCTAAAAATCATTCTCGCTTGAATTGTATATTCATAAAATATAAAAGAGAAACCACATAATACCATTTTTCTGCATGCACCAGATAAGCAAGAAAGGCATGAGTAGGAAATAAATTACAAAGTTTACACTAGAAGTAAAATACAGGAACTAACATTCTAGATTGACAAACATCTAAACATTCTCTATGAACAGATTAACAAAATAAAGGGTTGTATCAAAATTTGTTTGTCTCAAAAGAATATATAGGGTTTAATAAGAGAGTAGACAAAAAAGTACAAGATATTCCATGGTGATCACCTATAATTTACTGAAACTAGAATCCCATAAATACACATCCTAGCATTATGCTAGAATAATTGCACATCTCAAAAGACAACCTTTAGAATTGTCAACAACTAAGAATGTAAACTGGCTTGTAAACTTCTAGGAAATGATATTTGTTTTAACCCAAGTATAACCCAAGTGCCTCCAAATTGATTTCAAAAGTCCACCTTTCACATGAAAAGGAAGTTAGTATTTATTATGCAGTTACCTCATCCTTTCTAGAAATATTGATAAATTTACAAGAAAGGAAAATAATTTCCTTATTGGAGGTCAGTTGTGTTGAATACTCATCAGTAAGGGAAATAGATTCTCCTATTTCAATATCTGTGTCCAAGATTACATATATGCATATGGAGATCCACATAACTTGTCAGATTACAACCATAAAACAACAATATAGCTTGAATACATAGATATATATGATCTATTTAGCATCAACCAAACAATCATAACATAAACGAGGTGATATCAACATGACTTATGGACATAGTCCATAAGCCAAAAGGAGAGCACGCACTATTTACCTAAGATTCGATGCATTCAACAAATTATTTGAATCTCATGGAAATTCCATGAGTATGTATGGTACTAAACTCAATAGTGCATGCAAAGAGTCTCACTAGGAGCAAGAATTTGGGTTGTAGTGTGCTAAAGTTTTTAGGAATAACAGGTTAGCCTCTTATATGTCTGTAATGTAACTATAAAAAAATTGGCATACTAAATTGGAAATACTAATTACCATAAAATCATAGTAGTGTATGATTTAATTTTAATGAAAGTCCAAAAGACATGGTTTCTAATTTTTGTGGGTTGTTTTCCCCATCCATGAATCGGTCGTGGTATTTTCCTCTATTTCTTAGTTGCATATTCTCATTGGTTGAAGTTTTTCTTGTTGTGCAAACTACTATCAATATACTTGAAAGCATGGAACATAAAAATACATGTTGGCTTTTTGAAGGACATGATATTGCTTAGCTCAAAATCTGAACAAGACAAACATTCATGAATCTAATTAAGATTCTTTTAATTTAAGTAAGAATGAATTTTAACACTCAATTATATCTCGGCATAAAAAAAAATTCAAAATAAATTTAATTTGTAGATTCTACAAGCCAAGCAGGACAATTGGCATTAAAAACCAACATCTAAATCATGGAAATAGGTTGTGTACATCCCATATTCAAGTGATATTGTCTATGTGTTCAATTATGTGAATGGATAAATCACAACACACGAAGTTCTTCCCATATCTTCAGTGTGAATCAACAAGCCTTGAAAAGTTATATTGATCATATATAACACAATAAGGCTAAAGCACTTCCCATCATAGCTCCACTTCTAGAACATATTAGTTATTTCCATTGGTAATATTTAAAACATTTCCAAGAACTCCTATAATTCACACAACCACTTCCATAACAAGCATATCCCATGGGAGAATCTACTTCCTCAATCTTGAGCTTTCCCTTTGTTGGTTGGAGTTGGAACTTAGGGATATCAAAGAAGGAAACATGAAACCTAAATAGAAACATGCCGTTTCTCCTGTGAACTAAAAAGCTACCCAAATATTGGGAATCAAAGTAGATCCCATGTAAATAAAAACCAAAATGGTGACATTCAATTTGACAAACCTTCTCCTTCTTTCAGAGAGAGATTTTGATCCCTTAAATACCATGCAATCTATTGTTTGTCGAAGCAAAAAATGGATCACGGAAAAAATAAGTATCAAATAAAGGACATATCTAACCCTAATAATGTTAAGAATGGAACTGAAAGTAATTTCAAGGTCTTTGTCAAAATTTGATACAATATCTGAATCTATAGACTGCCCAAATAGAATATAACCTGATATTACAGTAGATTAGTAAAACAAAACACTAAGCACTATGGTGATCCTTCCAACCCTATTCATCTTGGCAGGGGTATTTAATCCTATAGGGGCTTTGATAATTCCTATGATAGGTATTAGAATAGCACAATATGAGGATGTTTTGGGTGCACACAGAGTTGTCAAAAATAGGATACAAAACTCCTATACACAACCTGTTGTTCACTTATACTAGTGGATATCTTCTTGGTGAGATAGGATATCTCGAGCATTTTTTCCTTTTTGTCAGATGGGGTGAGATACAATAGACTGCGCTTATAATTTCAAGCCTCTTCCCCCCACCTGGTGTCATGAGAAAGGCGATCATGGCCACCTTAAGCCTACCCAACTTTACGTTGGGAATTTCGGTGTGGTATCTTGATCCACGGGCTCAACCAGTAATGCCCCAGGTTTTCTTAACCCTGGTGCAACCCATCATGGTTGAGTCTCACCCTCCACTCGCTCTACAAAATCCAAAAGTTGCACCCACCCTACCCCACCCAAAAAAGGGTCAGAGGAAAGAATGCCAAAACCACCATAGAACCACGACAAGTCCCACCTTGTGCCGTCTGCGAACAACAGGGCCATCCAACTCAAAATTGCCCTGAAATCCCAATGATCCATGTGCATTTAGATGCCATGGATACAAACGAAAACATCCCCATGGTTGAACTCCCAACCACACCGATAGTCAGGAACAAGGCATTCAGAACAAACCATTCTTGTGCCCTTTGTGGCTTGTATGCCCATTATTCTCACCATTGCCAAGACTTGCCTGAATTTTGAATGGCTCTAGCTGACCTCCATCAACATTCCCTTGAGTTTGAAATCACCTTGATCAAATAATTTCACCCCCCACCTCCTTCTTCAGACACCATGTCCAGTTCAACTGAACCGCTCATCTCCACCTCCAACGATGGTCCATCAAACCTGTCTCTTTCGTTGTTTCCACAACCGTAGCTCCATCTGCAAGCACAACCTCAGTTGCAACCTCAACCTCAATTACCAAGGAAATAGTGGGGTTCATTCCCAATCAACACGATCCTTTTCCTTGTTCTTTTCTTTTTCCTTTTCCTACCATCCGAGATCTTGAGTAAGTCTGTCTTGGTAACCCGCAATCTATAGGATTTCACACTGGGAGATCTTGTGTGGTACCTTAAACCACCTACCCTACCTCTGAGGCCCCAGGATGTGTTGGATCATGTCTAGCCAATTGATATTATGTTGCACCTACCTCCAGGTCCATCAAAGACTCCTCTCATTTCTAGGCCTGCCCCTCTTCCTCCAATAGAGACCGGGGGCAAGGCCACAAAAACCACAACCAATACCATTTACATGATCTCTAGCACCAGTTTCCCTTCCATCTTGTCGATTGTGGAATATCCACCTGATCTATCCTGACACCACTTACGCGATGACGGGGAGATCTGTAAGACCACCTCCAATTCTACCCCATTCCCTTTAGACCATAGTGTGGAATCGGTTCTTCCCATAAAAGACCAGATTTTGTCATCCCACCTTGCCAATGACCTTCATCTTGGCAAGGGGGCATACCTCTTCGCTGACTCAGATGGTCCACTCTTGAATAAGCTGCACAATAGGCTCCACCTCAAGAGAGTCTATGCCTGATATAACCACAATGAGTCCCTTATAGCGTAGTTTTTTCCTTTTCTTGTTTTTCAACGTTGTTTACCACAAGTCAGGGGAAACACCATTTGTTGCTAATCTAAACTCACCGGGAACCTGTTCGAGACACCTCTCACAACTTCAGGCCAAAATTTATATCTCTTTATGAGACCATTGTGTAATGTTTAATAAATCAATTTCGGGACCACTTCCCACTAGTCACCTCGATTTATGAGCCATGACATGACGATGCAAGTGTCTACAGACCTATACTTGTATCAAACTTCCCAATCACTACTTATGCGAGTGTTTGGGCCACCGCCCATTAAGGAATGTCATTTTTACTTTTTTTTGTATTTTTAACACATAGTTGTCTTTTCCATTCACTGCACCTTACGCAAACCTCTGGACCACTGTCCACAAAACGATTTCTTTTTCTTGCATGTATTTGGCATATAAGTTCCCTCGGACTTGTAATCACATCACATGTAGTCAATTAAGTCCACTGTAACACACACACATGCTCTCATGACCTCTGTCCAAGAGCCACCTCGGTTTGCGTGCCTCTGCCAAATCGACTCGTGAGCCTCTGTTGCAATATATCCCACGCACATATTGGTATGTTTGAGAGCCTTATGCTTTGTCCACACTGCACAGATGACCTCTGGACCTCTGTTCACCATCCCGACATGGGGCACCACCTGTGCCACCACAATCGGTTGACCACATTGGAGTTTCGTTTAAGATCTTTTCTGACTCCTTAAAACAATTAAAAGATAGCCGAGTGTAGCTGCTTCCTTTCCCGCTCGCTAAAGTATAGGTAAGGGCGTCTACATCATCTCATTTACCAATTTTGTGGACCATGTAGACCATCAATTGAAAAGGACCTCCTTGGCACACTCAAGCCAAGACCATTCCCCTCTTCATACTTTTATGCTTTCTCAGGCAGAGGAGCCACGCCTTACGAAAAATCTCACTACCGGTTGTCGTTAAGCTCTTTTCCAGTTGTCTCATCAAGAAAATATTGCTGAGCAAACTTGGTTTCATTCATGCTCGTAAAAGTATCTGATGACTGTCTAGTCAGTATAGGTTTAACCTTTTCCATCCTGATTGGACTACCAACAGTAAAGAATTCTCTCATCCCTATAGGATGGGTGAGCTCTCCTATGTAAAATTTTATCCCTTTTTGGGCACAGGAGACTACCAATGAAAAATATCCCCCGCTGGAGTCTTCTTCATGCTTTCAGACTCTCTAAAATTGAAAGCACCATCGAGCATTTACCTTCTCGGGCTCGCCAAAAATCCATGAGATCGTACCATAACAGTGTCCCTAGACACCACCCCACAGAAAATAGTTTGGCAGCATTCCCATATTGGGTGGCCTTTGTTCAGAGTACTCTGCAATGAGTCTTCCTTGGATCCCATCAATTTCAAAAGTGTCTACCTCCTCCAACCATTTCCCATCTGCAGCAAAATTCCCAGTATTATAGCTATGATCCCATTCCCATGAGTCAAGTTTCATTTGCTACCTGGGCCACCCTGCCGTCATACTCTGAACAAAGGAAGTTTGAGTCCACCACACTCCCCCTGCCCCTGTTCAATTATTTCCCTCCCCTCCCCCTCCACCCATTCAGTGGGTCAGTTTGCATATTGTCTCACACCTTTTGGTTATCTCCCTCGCGCTCCTGGTCAAGGAAACATCATTGCCTTGACTAGGGGCAGGTCTCCCTCTATCAATGCCAACACACATATTCCATAGGATAGACCTAGAGGTCCCTATATCTTGGTTTCATTAACATCATTGATGAGTTCCTTGGACCACTTGAGAGGAGCCCTTAGTGCATCTTGGGATGGTTGTTTCTCACGTGCTCAACTCCAATTCCATCATTGCACCGTTGAGATTCGTATAGGGTTGGTTTGTGCAGTACTTGGTTGAAGACCCCGAATATCACTGGACTCTAGCACATTGGTGATTCTACTTGAGGGACCTAAACATGTTATGTCCCTTGTGACTTTTGGGTTGCGTTGGAGACAATGTTCAGAAGCCCCAACAGTGCTTCGATGTACCTTTATGATTGATGCAACATACTTGTACCACAGAGACCCTGATTCTCAATCAGTGAGTCCATATAGTTATGTACCGTCCTAGATCCAGCAGATCGTCAGTCATCAAGATATAGAATTCCATGAGAATTCCATGGGTCCAATGTACCAGATTAGCATTGTATTCAGCCTCACATGGAGGCAACAATTATTGTAACATCAGTTGTATATGATCGACTCTTGTATTTTAGAGCATAGATCAAATTATTATTTTGACATTGTCATGAGCATGGGGATGCCCGCCTCGTCCATATACATGTCACACATTTATTGTATCTCACTCATTGATGGGAACCATATTAATACAAAAACCAAAAGCCACCATGCCCCAGCCCTGGAAGCACCACCTCTACACAGCAAATCCTATGATTTTCGTTAGCCATATGTTGAGCTCCTTCCCTCACACATCAGGGAGCAATATGTTAACCCAAAAATCCCCCACTTAGCTCTCCATGGCCTACACCACCCAAGGACACCATCTCATGACCCTCATATTACTCCATTTGACCCCCACACCCTCAAAATAGCCTAAGGATGAAGAAAAGGGCTTAACAACCCCAAATAAGAGCCCAAAATACTCTCCTAGGAGCTAAAGCCCCCTAAAAGGGGATAAAAACCTGGAGCTAAAATTAGGGTGAAAGGGGCTAAAATCCCAAAAAAGGGGCTAAAGCCCAGACCAAGGGCTTAAAACCCTAAAACCCCAAAAAATCTATAAAAGAAGGGTGGGGGGTCACTCTCAAAACACTTCTCCCTTGCATACTATTATGCTTCCCATGGATGCCTTGAGACACCTTTTCCTCTCAAGCCACCCACACTCCCTCTCCTTCATCTCCATTGGGCGATAGCTCCCCCATCCAAGAGAGGTGCTTCCACAAGCTTGGGCATGGTGGCCCATTTCCACCAGAGAAGGTATAGCTTGTCATTCTTGTTTTTTTCATTTGCTTTCTTTGCTTTCTAACCTATGATTTCATTTGCAGGTTTATTTCTTAACATTGTTTTGTAGGTATTTAGGTTTATTATTGCTTAGAATTTGTTTGCAATTCTTTGGAAGTGGAACCCTAACTTGTGTTTGCAGAGGGGTTCACCGTTGTTTCCATCATTTTTCCATTTTATTCTTTTTGTTCTTAGTTTAGTTTCTGTCCCTTTACATTCTATTTTTATTTTCAGCATTTATCCACGCAGGAACCTACCCTTCTATCCTATAGACAGAAGGGAGTGACTCCTGCCCCTGTAGCAAGGAGAAATCCCTGCTACAATTGGGCATCAGACCTTCCCGATGCCTCCTTCATTAGAGGAATTTTGGGGTCTAAAATGGTCCTCGTAAGGAAAATAATAAAATAATAGTTAAAATAATAAAATAATATTGATTAATTTTGGAGGAAGAAAGAAAAAAACTACTTTTTGTGTTCGTATTTTCGACATATATCCCTGTGTTTTTACTCAAATTTCGATCGGGAGAGCTCGTTGGATGCGGAATCAAATTCCACATCCAACGAACTCTCCCAATCAAAATTTGAGTAAAAACACAATGGGATATGTCGAAAATACGAACCAAAAAAGTAGTTTTTTTTAATGACAAATATGTCAATTCAACCATTATGATTGACTTATTTTATTGAAATTCTATTGGTTCTTGAATTCCAACTCACAAAAACTTATTTTGGCACGTTTTCTTATAAGGCCCATTTTAGACCCCAAATTTCCTCTAATGTCCCACTCACATAGTGCATTGATAACACCTTTGACCTCAAGACAAGGAGTGTTGGCATAGTTTGTCCATATGTAGAGAGCACCGGTACTGTAAAAAAGGAAAAAAAGGAGATTTTGTGAACCTTCTAGATGAAAGTCCTCATGGAGGCCAATCCCAACTACTTGGAATAGGTGGGACTCAAGCCCCTATCCTCTAGGAATCATTCCCTACCTTCCTCCCAAAATATCTCAAACCCTTTGGGCTTCCTTTGACATATTTATACAAGCTTCCTCTAATGGGTGAGAGGAAGGAAGAAAACCAAGAGAGTATCTTCATGCTCCTAGAATAATAGCTGGTATAAGAGGCAAGAGAGTGTGATTGTGAGTGAGGCTTATAAAGCTTGTAGAATGTATATGAAGGAGATGTCAAACACATTATGAGAATGAGGCTTTAATGTCAAGGATTCAGTGTAGCTTCTTCTTCTTTGTATTTTATTAATACAAACATGTTCTCCTTTTCTGTGAACAATTTGTGCCAATCTCAATTGTTCATTACTTTTCTCCTTGACTATTAATATAGGTATTTGGATTGTCTTGTTGCTTTCACCATTTTATCTTGTTATTCATGTTGTTTGTAGGTACATTTGATCATGAAGGATCTGTAAGGATATGGAAACCTTCAACACTGAGGTAAGGAAATATTAACATTCAAGTAGTTCAATTATCTAGGAGAAGGATGCATTGCTGTGACTTTTTGTTCTAGATATGCCCCATGCAGACTAGGGGAACAATATTTGTCCGCGCTAAATGAAAATTCCCAGTAGAAAAAATGGCGACCATACTGGGGAACGACTAATCATATCTATGAGTTTTGATTTTGCTTTTTATTACAAGCTTACAAATTTTTTCTTTCGCTCATTTAAAGATCTAAGGTGAGAAATCCATCTCAATTCTGTTTCATTTTCCTTCTATGGTTAGTGCTTATGCTTATCAATATTCCATTTTGATTAACATTGGTTATCTTAAAAATTATTTTCTTTTTTGGATCTCTAGATTGACCTACTCACCTAGGCCTCTTTGACAGAGTGTCCGATTGTCTTTAACACCTTATTCCTACTGTCAATAAGCGTCGTTGACTCCTTTTCCTTGGATCTAGAAAGCACCGCTGAAGCTGTGCATAAGGAAGCAAAGAGCACTGACTAACAGACAACGCCCTGGTGCATCCTTGCACCCTATGCCGAGGTAGATATTCAATGACCCTTTTTGGATTGATTATGGGGTGTTTTTAGCTCAAATTTTAAGTGAAAAGAAGTGCATTTTTGAAAAAAAAATCCAAAATGAGTCGTATTTTCATTTTGGAATCATATTTTATGTAGTCTATTTGAATTATATTCCCTTTGCATTCAAATAAAAATTTATGTTTCTTGCACTAAATTTTGCATTTGTTTCTTTGATTGAAACTTCTTGCTCTTTTATGTAGATGGTATTCATCGAAATTCGAAAATTTGCATTTCATTTTTGGTGTGCATGTGTTGAGTTTGTCTTGAGTTCTTTTTTATTGATATTGCTTTTTGTTTCCTTAGATATCTGTAGCAGAGGAAAATATATCTTTTGTTTCTATAATAGTTCAAAGAGAAAGTTTTGCTTGGATCTTCTTTATTAGATCGAAAAATACTTGAAAATCAAAAAATAATTTGTTTTTGTTTTAATTTACTTCAAAATTTTATTTTGTTAAAGAAATAAAAATTTTCAAGTTTCATAATCTGTAAAGACTCTTTGCTTTAGTTTTTTTGAGGGGAAACGTTAATTAGATATTTTTCTTCTTAGATATTTGTTTTTCACTTTTGTTGGAAACATAGGAAATACAATTTTTGTTTCAATTTTGGGTGTATGTTATTATATTTCGACATTTGGGAAAAAAATCTCTTACTCTCTCATAAGTAGGGAATCCATTAAAAGAAATAGTGAAATATATGCATCGCATCCTTGCATGGTTTCTGAGTCAGTATTCACTCCATATGTCCACTTAACCGTTTCAGATAAAAATAAGCACTAGTTAGGTTAAATTTCTTAGCAATAAGTTTGTGATGGGTTAGAAGACGTGTTCCAACATCTATAAACGTAGGAGCTATTGTTTATTGCATGCACTCTATCCCGAGGACTGTGTGGTTCTTCCACATACTTGCTGGTATATCAAACGACATTTCACATACCCTTGAGGTATATCGAAAGGTTTTGCACATACTCAACGGTATATAGGAAGGCCTTGTTAACCCAAAAAATTACCCAATTAGCTCTTTATGACCTACATCACAAAGACATCCATGGCATTTCCCTCTTTTGACCCCCACACCCTTGCAAAGGCTCAAAAAACACAAAAGGGCTTAAAAACCCCTAAAAAGAGCCCAAATAGCTCTCATAGGGGCTAAAACCCCTCAAAGGAGCTTAAAATCCCCAAAGGAGCTAAGAATTGGGAGAAAGGGGCTAAAGCCTTGACCAAGGGCTTAAAACCCTAAAAGCTTAAGAAAAAACTATAAATACAGGGGTGGGGGTCACTCTCAAAACATTCCTTCTCTGCCTACCGTTACTCTGACCATGTGAGTGCCCTGAGACCCATATCTCTAAATCCATTCACCCCTCTCTCTCATTTTCTCCATTAGCCACTTCCCTTGTGTGTTGAGCTTAGCTCCACACCATTCAAACCAATAAGGAGAGGCCGCTCCTTGAGCTAGGGCATGGTGGTGCATATTCCATTAAAATCTTAGGTATAATGAGATGCATGCTTTGTTTAGTTTTATTTGCAGCTTAGATGTATGTGTAGGTTTATTTCTAACAGTAGATTGCAGGTTCTCCATCGATTGCTTGCTTTGTAGGGTTATTTTTCTAACAGTGTGTTGTAGGGTTTGGTATGGTTCACTAACCCTTTCTTGCAGGTTTTTCCTCCATTTACAGAGACCCTATCCTTCCATCCTATAGACGGAAGGTAGCTGTTTCTGCTTGTAGCTAGGGCGAAATACCTACTATAATCCCCTTTCGAACGGTTGTGCATTAGACATCACTACTACAGATTCAAGCTCCAACATACCTGTACTATATTGTGAGACAAAATTAGGGATCCTGAAACCATCTTAGAAAATCCTTTTGGTCGTCATATCATCGTGATACACCGAGAACAACACTTGGGGAGATTACTATGCACGTACCGTCTAGGCAGTCGGGTATTCAGGAAAGGGTAGAATCCCAATCCTCCTTGTCATGTTTTACTGTTGGACCTTGTAGTATATAGCGAGTTGTGATGGTTTGACAATCCTATGAGGATCCTAAATTTTTATCCAATCCTTTCACATGTTTGCTTGTTTCTTTGGACTGAGTAGTTCTTGTTGGCTGTACAGTTAAAATTATTAAAGAGTGAGCTAGTTCTGTTACGTAGCTATGGCTATGCCTTCTGGGACTACCAACCAAATGAATCCTTCTTAAGAGGAACCTTTTGTTATTCCTTCATTTGGAAATGTTGGTCCTCCTCTCATGTCTAAGTTAATTCTTCATGGATTGATTAGAGGATTACTTGTATGGTTATTATCCAGTCCATTTATCCCAAGTGCACCAATTGTTTCAAATCCAAAATCTCCATCACAAGAGCATCAAGAGTATCAACATCATGTTGATCCTTCACCTTCTTCACTAGATGTGTCTTCTTCCCTTTCTCCTTCTTCGTCTGTCAAAATTTATGATGCTAGTATTCAGGTGGATAAGAAGAAGAAGAAAAGGAAGATTAAGAAGAAGAAATACAAACAAAAAACTAAATCTCAACCAACTACTCCTCACAGTGTTGAGAGTGTTGATATTCCTGTTAACCCAAGAAATCCCTCACTCAGCTCTACATGGCCTACACCACCCAAGGACACCCATGCATGACCTTCATATCGCCCCATTAGACTCCCACACCCTCAAAAAGGCTTAAAAATGAGTAAGGGCTTAAAAACCCCAAAAAGTAGCCTAAATAACTCTCCTAGGGGCTAAAGCCTCCAAAAAGGGGCTAAAACCCCTCAATGGAGCCTGAAACCCTAAAAGGAGCTAAAGTTAGGGTGAAAGGGGCTAAAATCCCAAAAAAGGGGCTAAAGCCTTGACCAAGGGCTTAAAACCCTAAAAATCCCCAAAAAAGGTATAAAAGGAGGGGTGGGGGTCACTCTAAAAAACTCTTCCCTTGCATATTGTTATGCTACCTATGGATGCCTTGAGACCCTTTGTATCTCAAGCCACCCACATCCCCCTCTAATCCATTCATCTTCCCCATTGAGCCATAGCTCCTCCATTGCTGAGTGAGATAGAGAGGTGCTTCTTCCAGCTAGGGCATGGTGGCCCATTGCACCAAAGAAGAGGTGTACCATTATTTGTTCATGCTTTTGTTTAGTAGCTTATTTGTTTTCTAACCCATATTTTCTTGCAGGTTTATTGCTGTTTTTAATAGTTGTTTGCAGGTAGCTGGAGCCAAGCCCTAACATTGTTTGCAGAGGGGCTTCCAGCCGTTTCTTGTCTTACTATTCTTTCTTGCTTTCTGTCCATTTATTTTTCTTGCATTTCCATACAGGAACCTACCCTTCCATCCTATAGACGGAAGGGAGCCATTCCTGCCCCTATAGCAAGGAGAAATCCTTGCTACAGAACTAGCGACCATACCAAGTCGATCCCACACGATCCTTGGTTCAGTTTTTTAAATTTCAAGTTTTATTTTAGTTTATGTGTTGGAGCAGGGCCCCACAGCTACAGGAAAAGCTGCTAATTTTGGTAAAAGATGGACAATTTTTGGAGAAAAGATAGTTTTGGCGATGCCGATAAGCTAGAAATATAAGAGATGCGATAAAGGTACGACGCTATAGCACATTTCCCGCCGTGGATCGTGGGCTGAAAATTACGATGATCGAAACAAGGAAGTCAAAGGAAATAGTACCTGAAGTGGCTGAGAAGAGAGCTCAACCACTACATTTAAGGCCGCGACGACGACAGGAGGGCTCAGCTACCCTCATAAATATAGAAGGAGCAACGGGACGAGGTATTAAAGACAAAGGACAGAAGGGGAGCGATCGAGGAAGTGATGCCCATACTCGCGATCAGCACCGAAAATCGCAGAAGACTGTAGGAAGCTGAGGTGTGACCAGAAAGCGGTAGTTCAAAGTACAGAAAGGCCGACTATCATAGTTAGGGTTTTGGGTTACTGATGGGATAGGCCCACAATTTTGTATCACGGTGAGACGATCGAGCCACCTATTTAAGCATGTATTTTGTATTATGAAGGGTTAGTTAGTTAGTTGGGTTTTTTTGGTTGTTACTAGTTGTCGTCAGTATTGAGAGACATTGAGGAAGAGTTGAGCTCTTGTTCTGTCCTTACGTCTGTAGTCATCTTACTATAACCAGTATCCGGCTCTTTGAGCATGAATGTAACAATCCGCAGGGATTGAGAGAGAGAGGAAGGGTATATTGTAAGAAGAAAGCATTATAGGAAGAGAAGAGATCTAAAAGAAGGGCTCCCAACTGTGTGCGTGGAGTTTCCCAGAAGATCTCAAGCTGCATAAGAAGTTGCAGTGGAACTGTGTTTACTCTCTTAAGATATAATACAAACACAGTTCCCGTGGACGTAGCTTCCCCTTTGGAAGTGAACCACGTAACATCTGTGTGTTGTGGGACTGTTTCATGTGATTGTGCTTTACTTATTCGCTATCTATTATCCGTTACATGAACTTTGCTTACCAGTTAATGAATGTATGTATGCTTCCCTTTAGTATATCGTAACATAGAAGGTTAAATGTGAGTTGAATGTGTCAAGTATTTTGTATATGAGTTTATCAGTGCTTGATTTACGACAACTAACAGCTACAGTGTTGAGTGACTTCTGTATATTTAGTTCAACAAGTTGAGCGTAATTGATGTTAAGTGTGTTAAACTATAGAAGCTTAAGTAAGGTTTTTTAACACCCTAATGAAGGTTATCTGAGCTATTGTACTCAGAGAGGAATTCTCTGGACCTTGAGAGTTGATGAGCCTAGTGAGTCTTACTATAGGGAGTATCACGGTGTAGAAAGGCGATACCGCACTATCGGGGGGAGCTGCGGTGTGCGATGTCACAGGTTAAGAGTTGAGCGAAAGAGAAATCTTGTGCATCATCCTAGAAGTCGTGATGCGATAAGAGTCAGTCCCATAGTAGAGTTATCTAGGAAGAGAGAAATAGCCCTCGCTGAGAGGTTTAGCTGGTTAATTAGAGTCAAGAGGAGCTAGGATGCCACAGAACCTGGTTGAGGAAACCTGATTCTTCAGCCACCCCATCTAGGATCACTTCGGGTGAGACTTCAGGCCATTCTACAGTCTGTTGCTGAAAGGGCCAGTGAGCTAGGGGTTTTTTTGGTACAATAAAGTAAACCCGGGTCTACCCAGAGAAGACCAACAAATGGTTTTGTTACAGACTACAACCTTGGAGACAGTAAGACATATCCTCAGTTTCGGCCAGATCAGTATCTTATGGTTCAGAGGAACTTGAGGACCAACGCAGATGATTTTGTTCCTATGGAACATGCCCAGATTCTTGAGTAGTCAGGCTTGCTCAATTTGTTAAAAATACCACATTTTGGACGAGGCATAGAGGTTAATTCTGTGGTGCATGTGCTACTTTCCTATGTACATGGAGGTTACCTCTGGGTGGGTAATAGGGTTGATCTGAATGTCGACTTGATACACCGCATCACTGGGATGTCCAAGAATGGTAAGGACCCTCAGACACATATATCAGAGAAAAGCAAGGATACTAAGCTACCAGCACTTCTAGTTAACAAGTATAAGCTACAGAGAGGAGGTCAGGCTTATGACCTCACAGCCTTAGCCGATGATACACTCAGATTTATAGCCAGTCTACTTGCAGGAATACTGTTAACTAAAGTTCGCCCGAAAGAAGTCACAAGAGCAGTAATTCACCTTGCCGTGCAGGTCGCAGAAGGTGAACAATTTAATTGGTGTTTTTTTTTATTAAATATTTTTCTTGTAGATTGTTTGGCAGCGCAAGATGAGCCAAGCCACCCCTTCCACTTCTCATGGCTACTTATATTATGTGCATTTGTTGGGTGGAGAGAGCCTCCCCATACCCAGTTTCCACAGCTACGAGGTGGAGATTGCAGAGGCGCATGATATGCAAACTTATGGGAAAGCAACAATCCAACCAAGAAAAAGATTAATATGATAGTATTCTATGAATACTATAAGCTATTGAAGCGAGTTATCCAGGAGACACCGCAGATCAACATAGAGGTTGTTGACATGTATCATAATCGACTTGATTTCATTGTGGATAGGCATACAATCTATCTCAGGCCAAAAGGGTTTAGAAAGGATGACTGGGCTATTGGATTGTTCAGGATGACAATGCACGATGTATAAGATGTCATCAAAGGATTTGACGAAGAGTGGAAGAAGGCATTAGAAGATTCCATGGCAGGAAATGTACCAGCAGATACCGCACTGATAGATCCATTAGACAAAGGAAAAGGTCAGGTGGGTGTCAAGAGGAAAGATGTAGTAGAAGTGCCACTAGCAGCACAAAAGAGGAAAAAATTCAAATCCTCAATGCCAACTATAGAGACCGCACTAACAGAGGATGACTATGATCTCATCGCAGTGAGATTGAAGGAGGAGATGCGGGACTCATTTCAGGCGATGCAGACATCGCAGGACAAGCTACAGAGCATGATAGATAAGCAACTTCTGGAGTTGAAAGCACTAACTGAGAAGACTGCCATGATGCGGACTCAACCAGTCAAGGTGACAGCAAAAGAAATCTCAACACCATCAATTTCCCATGAGGAATTCTTTGCAAAGGATCGCACCAATACAGTGCTAATACTGCCAGGGAGCATCCGATTCCCTGTTTCGATGATTGATGTGTAGATACAGGTTAGACAACCTGTTGAGGTTAATCTGGCACAATTCCCCATTGATCAACTACAGATGATCCAGCAGCAGATAGCTGCAGAGCTTAGGGATAGAGAGCTTGTGCCTTATAACCGGAACACTCAGCTGATACAACAGAATGTAGAGCTCACCGTAGGCTTTCAGACAAAAGCGGAGGAGCTAAGACAATATGAAGAAAGAGAAAAATATCTAAGTCAGGTCTTGTAGAACATCGCATTGGAGTTACCCTAGTGTAACATAGAGTTTGCCTTGCCGCTAACGCAAAAATTAAGAAGAATTATAGATAGAGCAAAGGCTCTGGAAGAGACAATGGTCAATATGGAGGAATACCACAAGGCACAGATTGCTGAGCTTGAGGCTCGAGCACCAGGCACACCTGAGGCAGACAAGGAAGCAAGGGTACAGGCCTTTAGAATCACTTCGACGCAGATGAAGTGTCGCATAGATGATGCAGAGTCATTACTTGCTGATGCAACGAAGACATGGTCGGAGCTAGAAGAGTTCCCAGATAGACTGGATTGGCAGCAGAGCATCCAAAACATAGATAATACAAAAACAACAATAAAGGAATAAGTCAAGAGCTTATGAGCTCTTCCAAAGATGAAGAAGATGCCAGAGATGAACCATTTGCAACAGGAAGCACAAAGGTTGTGAGGAAAAGAGATACAATTCAATAATATGCTTCAGCTGTATCAGGAACAAATTGCAGAGCTGGTCGATGCGGTTGAGAAGAAGGTCAAGGAGTTCACTACAAGCAAGAGTGTAATTGATAGCACAGAAGACTCCATGATTAGTCAAGTTATGCTTGAAGCGACACAAGACTGTATCGAAGCTATGGACAAAGATGTCACAGAACTCAAGGAGAGATTTGCAAGGACTTCGCAGGAATCCAAGGAGAACCTACAGAAACAAAAGCCAGCTGTTAGTGGCTCGGGGATGAGCCACAAGTAAGCGTTAGGGGACTGCTGGAGCAGGGCCCCGTAGGTACAGGGAAAGCTGCTAATTTTGGTAGAAGATGGACAATTTTTGGAGGAAAGACAGTTTTGGCGATGCCGATAAGCTAGCAATATAAGAGATGTGATAAAGGTACGACACCATAGCACATTTCCTGTCGTGGATCACGGCGGTCGAAATGAGGAATTCAAAGGAAATAGTACCTGAAGCGGCTGAGAAGAGAGCTCATCCACTGCATTTAAGGCAGCGGAAACGACAAGAGGGATCAACTACCCTCATAAATAGAGAAGGAGCAATGAGATGAGGTATTAAAGACAAAGGACAGAAGGGGAGTGACCGAGGAAGCGGTTCCCATACCCGCGATCAGCGTCAGAAATCACGAAAGACTGTAGGAAGCTGAGGTGTGACCAGAAAGCGACAGTTCAAAGTATAGAAACACCGACTGTCATAGTTAGGGTTTTGGGTTACTGATGGGATAGGCCCACAGTTTTGTATCACGATGAGACCTTGGGGCCACCTATTTAAGCATGTATTTTGTATTATGAAGGGTTAGTTAGTTAGTTGGGTTTTTTTGGTTGTTACTAGTTGTCGTCAGTATTGAGAGACATTGAGGAAGATTCGAGCTCTGGTTCTATCGTTACGTCTGTAGTCATCTTACTGTAACCAGTAGCCAGCTCTTTGAGCATGAATGTAACAATCCACAGGGATTGAGAGAGAGAGGAAGGGTATATTGTAAGAAGAAATAATTATAGGAAGATAAGAGATCTAAGAGAAGGACTCCCAGCTGTGTGCGTGGAGTTTCCCAGAAGATCTCAAGCTGCATAAGAAGTTGCAGCAGAACTATGTTTACTCTCTCAAGATATAATACAAACACAGTTCCCATGGATGTAGCTTCCCCTTTGGACGTGAACCACGTAACATCCGTGTGTTGTGTGACTGTTTCATGTGATTATGCTTTACTTATTCGCTATCTATTATCCATTACAAGAAATTTTCTTACCAGTTAATGAATGTATGTATGCTTCCCTTCAGTATACAGTAACATAGAAGGTTAAATGCGAGTTGAATGTGTCGAGTATTTTGTATATGATTTTATCAGTGCTTGATTTACAACAGCTAACAGCTACAATGTTGAGTGACTTCTGTATATTTAGTTCAGCAAGTTGAGTGTAATTGATGTTAAGCGTGTTAAACTGTAGAAGCTTAAGTAAGGTTGTTTAACACCCTAATGAGGGTTAACTGAGCTATTGTACTTAGGGAGGAAGCCTCTGGACCTTGAGAGTTGATGAGCCTAGTGAGTCTTACTGTAGGGAGTATCGCAAAGTAGAAAGGTGATACCGCACTATCAGGGGGAGCTGCGGTGTGTGATGTCGCAGGTTAAGAGTTGAGAAGAAGAGAAAGCTTGCACATCATCCTAGAAGCTGCGATGCGATAAGAGTCAGTCCCATAGCAAAGTCAGCTAGGAAGAGAGAAATAGCCCTTACTGAGAGATTTAGCTGGTTAATTAGAGTCAAGAGGACCTAGGATGCTACAGAACCTAGTTGAGGAAACCTAATTCTTCAGCCACCCCATCTAGGATCACTTCGGGTGAGACTTCAGGCCGCTTTGCGGTCTATTTTCGAAAGGGCTAGGGAGATAGGGGTTTTGTTGGTACAATAAAGTAAACTCGGGTCTTCCCAGAGAAGACCAACATTATGCCCTAGGTTTAAAATTTCTTGTCAAATCTAGTTTAAATCCTGTTTATTTACAGTTTATTGTTTCTGTCGAGCCTCCATAAGGTAAATCCGAGTCCATTTGGAGACAGTACAGGTTACTGTCAGTTGGCTCTGACTCAAGATCAAAAAAACCCCCAATCCAGAGCATGTCGCACTTATTAGGCCTAAACAGGGGACCAGGTTGCTCATTTAGGCCTCATAGGTGCGACCAGGTCACCCTTTTTCCCTCGAAAGGTGTGACTTCCTCCAGAAAGGCAGACCTCTTATGTCTGTGAAATTTGTGCGACCCCCTCACTTGAAACTGGAAAAATTTGCCGACCCCCTTGCCACATTTGACCTGAAACATGCGGTCTATCACTCAGAAGTTAATTTTCAATTTACTAAGGACTGTCAATGCTGCTTAGCCGCCTCTGTCCAATACAATAGTCCCATTTTTGTTTCTATTTTAGTTTACTGCAATTTCATGTACAAACAAAGTGTAAATTCAAAAAAATTTAATTGGTTAATCAACATAGCCTAACTAAAACTGACATAAAATTAACAGTCTTGCTTACGCTTCCACCTCTACCCAGTGATCACCCTTTGGGGTATTCTGGGATAAGACGAAGGGAACAACTCGTATTGTAATAAGCCCTTCACCCAATATTGTTCGAAACCATTAAAAATGGATGACTTGGAAGGTAGAGGGGGTAGAGAAGGAGGGCTTCTCATGGCACTAAGCATCCTCCCTGTTGACCAACCTTGCATCCGGGAGGTGACCTGTGGATCTACGGATGGGCTTAGTCCCATTATGTTGAGATCCCAACACCTTCTCCTGTTTGAAGAAGAATATAGGTGTAAGGTAGTCACCTAGTTAGGCTATCACAATTCAGGGTAAAAAATGGTATTTGTATACAAAGATTTTGTTTATTTACTACTTTCAACCACAATATGATGAATTCATAAACCATTTGCAGCCACCAAATAATAGAAACACAAAAATACATACACACCATACCACGTAAATCAACCCCACTCAGTTCATGACGCTGAGAGAGCCACTAAAATTGATTAATTTACACTAAGTTCAAAAATATGCATTCTTTGAGGACATAAGTCCTTGACTGCCTTAACCATGGGAAGTACTTGGGCTCTACCCAAAAACTCATTGTGAGGAGTACCATGGGAACCCTAAAGTAGTTGGACGCTGAGAGGATCTCCAAGCGAAACATGCCATGACCCCCACCGATTGAGTAGAATGCTCGTGAGGAAAAAGCCAAGTGCTGTCTTCTGGCAGTCTTGGTGGCTGAGTGACCACCTACAGCCAATAGGAAGACATTTGAAACCAGGGTCCAAAATATCATTCCCACCAGTTTGATACATAAATCTAACACAATTGATCCCCCATGCTCTTCCTCACGCCTAAGAGGCGAACCACCACAATTCAGAACATTGGACCGACACTGTTGAGACCATTCTCGATGACCTCTCACACCATCAGAAGTCCACACAGCCTCTGATTCAGATTCATACCCATATTAGTCTAAAACAAACTTACACATAGCACCATCAAGCCCCATGGCTAGTGCAAACCCAGATCCATTTTTCGGCATAGCAATCAGTAGTGGACCCATGTCCACACCACAAATTATCACCAACAAACCTGCAGGTGGCCCCTGCATGGTCATGCAAACTGTCATCAATCAGATGCCACCACCCATAGTAACCACTCAAGCTGTACCACCTGCAACACTTGTGGGTAGTGGACCTTCCACATACACTACACCTATTGTCACACAAAGGGGCAGTTCCCTTACCACATACACTGTCCCTCCTGTCACACATGGGGGCAGTGGCCCTTCCATCCACATTTCCCCTCACACCACACTTGGGGGAATTGGCCCATCTACAATGGCACCACCAGCACCCCCAACTATACAGGTACATTATGCACCTACAAACCCCACCACCATATCTTCCCCATCTCACATCAACCTAGGGTCAGATCTACCTTTCATGGCTCGTCTTAACTTGCTTGATTTGGCTCAATTGACAAATGAACCCATCCGCCATCAAACCTTTTGGCCTCCCATGCCAACCAAACTTCCCTTAGACATTCCCAAGTTTGAAGGGAAGGCAGGGGAGTGTCCCCAAAATCACATCATGACTTTCCATTTATGGTGCTCCTCAAATAGAATCGTAGATGACTCGATCAGGTTAAGACTGTTCCAACACACCCTCACAGGTGCGACATCCAAATGGTACATTGAGGTACCACAAGCCAAGTACCTAGATTTCAACTCCTTAGCTTTCATGTTCCTACAGTATTTCCAACTCCCTGTCAGATACAATGAAGGGGTGGAAATATTTTTATCCTACCGCTAGAGCACCGCGACACATATAACCGACCACATCCATGAGTGGCAGTGATGTCGTAGTTTGTGCAAGATCCAACTTGACGACAAGATATTTTTGGATTGGTTTCTCAAAACTTTGCTCCCACCCATAGCAAAGGACGTCGCATCCAAACGTCCCCAATCCAAAGAAGATGCCATACTGAAAACCCAATAGTTTGACATGATCTACACGCAGTTTGGATACCTCTACACCGTCATTCTAGACGCTCCCCATCCGGGTACCTCCTACCGGGATGCACCGGGGGGCATCCCATGCTGCATATGACATCATAGGCTCGGTCTCCCAATAGCCATAGCACCGTTTGACACCACCTGCAGTTGCAACACATCCAAGTGACACTGCTAGTGTTTCCTACCAAAATCAAACTCTAGACTATGCCAGAATGATGTCCCAGTCTAGAGCAACAACTTCCTACACACAACCTACACCACCATAGCAGGCTCAGGCCTTGGCATGGAAGACACAGCAATACACAGGGAAAATTCCCACATTTGTGGCATCAGCACCCACCCAAATTTATTATGCACCGCCAGTGCAAGCGGTTCAAGCCCCTGCCCCCGCTCCACCTGCTCCATTGGGACAAGTATTTTCACAACAAAATCGTCCCAACCAGCCAGCCCCCAATAATCAACAAGGGCAGGCTTGGAATAATCAACCCCGAAACCAAGCCAATAATCAACTGTAGGGAGGTGGTCAACAACCAAACCCACCCAACAAAGCCGCGTCAAACCGACCCACCCAAAATCCCCCACGACCAAATGCACCAAGACGCAACTCCCTGTTGTGCACAAACCAATCGTGCACACTCTGTGAGGTCTATGTGCACTACACATTTTAGTGTCCCCTCATGGGTTGCGCTAAGCAGGCCATTCCGAACGAGGCTCAACAGGCTTCCAATGCTACAAATCAAGCCCAACCCAACCCAACACCACAAGGACCCCCTCCTATGGTGCTTCAAAACGCATTACTGGTCCAAGGATTGGTGGAAACTGCACCTCCTCCCCAACCCAATCCCAATGCTCCGAGGGTACCTCCCATGGCTGAAACAGGTGTCCACCACATGCTAGCCATGATGACTCAAGAGGTCAACCTACAAACCAGATGGAATCAGTACGGAACCACCACCAAACCCGTTGACACATCAGGGGCCTCTACGTCCAAATCGGTCAATGTACCTCTTCAGTTACCCCCCTTCCCCCACCCCCCATACATCGAGTGGTCAATAATGCCACAATTAGAGTTGGATTCATCTATAACATCATGGACAATTTGGCCCAAATACCAATGGCCATGTCCGCTCTAGAGGTACTCAAAACATGCCCAACGCAGCGGAAATCATTACTAGCCGCCCTTAGGGCCGTAGACCCCTCTAACTCCAAGTTGATCACATTCGACATAGAGAATGGACAAATGCACATGCCATCCACCATCGCCTTCCAAATCCCATTGTCTATCCAGAATTTGGTTGTGCACCGGTGCATAGTAGATGAGGGGGCATCTACATGCGTTATGACTACCGTAGTCTGGTAGAAACTTGGATCTTCAATTCTGCAACCATCCTCCACAACTCTGCGGGCTTATGATGGCCATCCCACTAAAACCTAAGGAATCCTTCCCCATGTATCCATCACATTAGCCGTGAATATAGTTTTGATCGACATAGAGGTTGGCAACGCTCAATTGGACTATAACCTTCTCCTTGGAATAAGTTATATGTACGCCATGAGAGCGGTTGGATCAATTGTCTTCCGTCTCATGATGTTCCCCCATGAAGGGAAGGTCATGACAGTTGATTGACTCACTTATCACAATCCACAAGGGTTAATGACACCCACCAATGTTATCCCTACTATCAAAATAATCGATCCACAAGGGACGACAACACACACCAATGTTGTCCCTGCAATCAACACCATGGTTGACAACACACCAGCCTCCCCATTGTTGAATGTGGGCCCTGGGTTGTTTTCCGATACCACCATGATGGCTCATTTCCCCTTAGTGTCACCACCACCGACAAAAAATGATACTACGGACTTGTGCATGCTCTCATCTAACACTGCTGCACCCAAACAACAATTGCAGCCGCAGCCCCAACCTCAACCACAACACCGTCCGCAGTCGCAACATCAACCACAACTGCAACATCATTCGCAGCTGTAGCATTACATGCAGCCACAAACACAACCACACCCCCACATACAACTAGCAGGGAGTTATCTGGGCTCCTCACCAGTCCATACAATTCCCTTCCTCTTTCCCCCGCCTGCTGTTATGAGCAAGCCAGTAATGGCCACCCTCAACCTGCCCAACTTTACATTGGGCATTCTGGTGTGGTATCTTGATCCACCATCTCAACCATTGATACCCCAAGTAGTATTAACACCTATGCAGCCCATTGCGGTCGAGTCCCATCCTCCACTTGGTCCGCAAAAACCAACCACCGTACCGGCACCTGCACCACCCCACCCAAAAAGGGCCAGGGGTAAGAACACCAAAGCAACCGCAGAACCTCGGTAGATCCTTTCTTGCACCATCTGCAAACAATAGGGCCATCCAAATCAGAAATGCCTTGAGATTCCAATGATCCGTGCGCATTTGGATGCCATGGACACAACCGAAAACATCCCTGTGGTTGAAATTCCAACCGCACCAATAGTCAGAAACAAGTCACTAAGAACAAACCATGATTGCACCCTCTACGATTTGTATGGAAATTATTCTCACCATTGCTAAGACTTTCCCAAATTTCAAATGGCTTGAGATCACCCTGATCAAAGAAGTTCACCCCCCACCTCCTTCTTAAGAAACCATGTCCATTTACATGATGTCCAGTTCTATAGACCCTCTTGTCTCCACCATCACCAATGGTCCATCAGACCTATCTCTTCCATTGTTTTCATAGCCGCAACCTCAGTCGCAACCTCAACCTCAGTCACTAGATAAACAGTGGGGTTCATTCTCGATCAACATGATCCCTTTCCTTTTTCTTTTCCTTTTCCTACCATCCAGGATCGTGAGTAAGTCTGTCTTGGCAATCCGCAATCTATAGGGTTTCACACTGGGAGATCCTGTGTGGTACCTTGAACCACCTACTATCCCTCTAAGGCCCCAGGATGTGTTGACTCATGTCCATCCAATTGAGATGCTATTACACTTACGTCTAGGTCCATCAAAGACTCCTCTTGTCTCCATGCCTGCCCCTCTTCCTCCAACAGAGACTGGGGGAAAGGCCACAAAAACCACAACCAATACCATTTACATGATCTCTAGTAGCCGTTTCCCTTTCACCTCATCGGCTGTGGAAGGTCCACCTGATATATCTCGACACCACTTACGTGATGACGGAGAGATCTGTAAGACCACCTCCGGTTTTACCCCATTCCCTTTAAACCATAGTGTGGAATCGGTTCTTCTCATAAAATAGTAGATTCCATCACCCTGCCTTGCCAAGGACCTTCATCTCGACAAGGGGGCATACCTCTTCGCTGACTCAGACAGTCGACTCTTGAACAAGCTATGCAACAGGCTCTACCTCAAGAGAGTCTATGCCTGATATAACCACTATGAGTCCCTTATAGCGTAGTTTTGTCCCTTTTTGTTTTACAATGTTTTTACCACAAATCAAAGACCCCCATTTAGGGGTAACACCATTAGCTGCTAATCCAAAGTCACCTAGAACAGGTTCGAGACACCTATCACACCTCCAGGCTCAAATTTCCATTTCCTTATGAGACCATCGTCTCATGTTTAACAAATAAATTTCAGGACCGTTTCCCAGAAGTCACCTCGATTTACGAGCCACAATATGACGATGCAAGTGTCTACGGACCTGTACTTGTATCACTATTGCCTATCGCTACTCATGCAGGTTGTCAGGCCACCACCCATTAAGGGACACCATTTTTAGTTTTGTTTTGTATTTTAAAAAATAGTTGTCTTCTTCGTCCACCACAACTCACACACAACTCTCCTGACCTCTGTCCGAGAGCCACCTTGATTTGTGTGCTTCTACCGCATCGACTCACGAGCCTCTACCGCAATCTATCCCACGTATGTATTGGTATGTTTGAGAGCCTTCTGCTTCATCCATACTGCATGGATGACCTTTGGACCACTGTCCACTTTCCCAACATGGGGCACTGCCTGTGCCACCACAATCGGTTGACCGTACTGGAGTTTCGTTTAAGCTCTTTTCTGACTCCTAAAAACAATGAAAATATTGCCGAGCACAGCTGCTTCCTTTCCTAGTCACTAAAGTATAGGAAAGGGCATCTACATTGTATAATTTACCTCCTTTTATGGATGATGTACACCAGTAAATGAAAAGGACCGCCTTGGCATATTTAAGCCAAGATTGTTCCCCTCTGCATACTTTTATGTTTTCTTAGGCAGGGGGGCCGCACTTTATGAAAAATTTCACCATGGGTTGTCGTTAAGCTCTTTTCCAACCTTCTCATCAAGAAAATATTGCCAAGCAAACTTGGTTTTGTTCATGCTCGTAAAAGTATCTGAATGATCGTCCAGTCAGTATAGGTTTAACCTTTTCCATCCTGATTGGACTACCAATGGTAAACAAGTCTCTCATCCCCTATAGGATGGGTGAGCTCTCCTATGTATACTTTTATCCTTTTTCAAGCAGAAGAGACTACCAATGAAAAATATCCCCCACTGGAGTCTTCTTCGTGATTTCAGACTCTCTAAAATTGAAAGCACCATCGAGCATTTACTTTCTCGGGCTCGCCAAAAATCCACGAGAATGTACCATAACAGTGTCTCTAGAAACCACCCCATGAAAACAATTTGGAAGCATTCCCACTTTGTGTTTCCTTTGTTCAAATTACTCTGCAATGTGTCTTCCTTGGACCCCATCAATATCAAAAGTGTCCACCTACCCCAAGTATTTCCCATCTGCAGTGACATTCCCAGTATTACAGCTATGATCCCATTCCCATGAGTTAGTTTCATTTACTGCCTGGTCCGCACTGCCATCATAATTTGAACAATGGAAGTTTGAGTCTACCACACTCCCCCTGCCCATGTTCAATTCTTTCCCTCCCCCTCCCCATTCAGTGGGTCAATCCACAGATTGTCTCACACCTTTCGGTTATCTCCCTCATGCTTCTGGTCAAGGAAACATCATTTCCTTGACTAGGGGCAAGTCTCCCTCTGTCGATGACAACACACATATTCTAGAGGATAGACCTAGAGGTCCCTATACCTTGGTTTCATTAACATCATTTATGAGTTCCTTGGACCACTTGATAGGAGTCCTTAGTGCCTCTCGGGATGGTTGTTTCTCACATGCTCGACTTCAACTACATCATCCCACCATTGAGATTCGTACAGGGTTTGGTCTGTGCAGTATTTGGTCAAAGACCCCAGATTTCACCTAACTCTAGCACATTGATGAGTTTATTCGAGGGACCTAAACAGCTTATGTCCCTTGTGATTTTCGGGTTGCGTTGGAGATAGTGTTCAGAATCCCCACCAGTGTTCTATATAGATTTATGATTGATGCAACATACTTGTACCATAGAGACTCTGACTCTCAATCAATGAGTCCATACAGCTATGTACCATCCCAGATCCAGCAGGCCCTCAGTCATGAAAATATAGCATTCCATGAGAACTCCATGGGTCCAATGTAGCAGTTCTTTAGATCAATATTGTATTCAGCCTCACATTGAGGAAACCACTATGTATTATTAGTTGTATGTGATCGACTCTTGTATTTTAGAGCATAGATCAAATTATTCTTTTGACATTGTTATGATCATGGGGATGCCCACCTCATCCATATACATGTTACACATTATTTGTATCTCACCCATTGATGGGAAGCATATTAATACAAAAACTAAAAGCCACCATTCCCCAGCCTCGGAAGCACCACCTCTCCGCAACAAATCCTATGATGTCCATCGGCCATACAATGAGCTCCTACCCTCACACATCAGGGGGCAATATTTTAACCCAAAAAATCCCTCACTCAGCTCTACATGGCCTACACCACCCAAGGACACCCATGCACGACCTTCGTATCACCGCATTAAACCCCTACACCCTCAAAAAGGCTTAAAAATGAGTAAAAGGGCTTAAAAACCCCAAAAAGGAGCCTAAATAACTCTCCTAGGGGATAAATCCTCCAGAAAGGGGCTAAAACCACTCAAAGGAGCTAAAGTTAGGGTGGAAAGGGCTAAAATCCCAAAAAAGGGTCTAAAGCCCTGAATAAGGGCTTAAAACCCTAAAAATCCCCAAAATTGCTATAAAAGGAGGGGTGGGGGTCACTCTCAAACAACTCTTCCCTTGCATACTGTTATGCTACATTGGGATGCCGTGAGACCCTTTGTCTCTCAAGGCACCCACATCCCCCTCTCATCCACTCATCTTCCCCATTGAGCCATAGCTCCTCCATTGTTGAGTGAGATAGAGAGGTGCTTCTTCCAGCTAGGGCATGGTGGCCCATTGCACCAAAGAAGAGGTATACCATTATTTTTTCATGCTTTTGTTTAGTATCTTAGTTGTTTTCTAACCCATATTTTCTTGCAGGTTTGTTTATTAACTTGTTTTGTAGGTTTATTGTTGTTTTTAATAGTTGTTTGCAGGTGGCTGGAGCCAATCCCTAACATTGTTTGCAGAGGGGCTTCCAGCCATTTCTTGTCTTATTGTTCTTTCTTACTTTTTTTCCATTTATTTTTCTTGCATTTCCATACAGGAACCTACCTTTCCATCCTATCGACGGAAGGGAGCCATTCCTGCCCTTGTAGCAAGGAGAAATCCCTGCTACAATTCCCACAAAAACACCTCATAATCCTAAGTTCCCTTGAAGTCTTTGCAAGGGTGACCATATTCTTAAGGGTTTTCATGGTCTATCCCAAGTTTTAGAAGTTTGGTATGAGGCCTCCCTACAAGTCATGTCATCAGCCTCTAGTCATCATCCTGATGATACCCCCTCAACTAGTGGCTATGTTTTTAGGAGTCGAAAAGGAAAAGTAAAAAATCCTTGATTGATATGTAAGGAAATTCACCTTACTTATGTTTGTCCTCACATGGATGAAGCTTCAAAGTTGTTGGAAGACATTACTGTTCCTCAACAATGGCTTCCATTAGGTTATCATATGTTGTCCCTTAACCTCCCATTGGTTGATAAATTGGTTGATCCAGTTCCATCCTCATTCGATCCCACTCTTTCTTTAGAGAGTGAAGAACAAGTAGTTGATCCCATTCTTCCTTTAGAGAGTGAAGTTAAAGTGGTTGAGTCGATATGATCTCCATCTGATCCCACTCTTTCATTCGAGAGTGTTGGGAATGAAGTAGTCATTTTGACACAGTCTTTGTCTTATACCTCTCTTCCAGTTGAGAGTGAAATGAAAACATCTGAAGTGTTTGTAGTCAGTTCACCTTGTTTTACGCAAGGGGAAATTTTGTCTGTTTCAACAGAGCCCTCTCCAAGTACTGAGGTTATTTCCTTTAATTGGAATAATCTAACTGAATATCTTCTTCATTTAAGTGTTCCTTTCTAGATATTTGTGCGAGTTACCGATAAGAGCATACTACGAACTATTGTTGACGAAGGGCCTTCTATTAGTATTCTATCCTCAACTGCTTGGAAAGATATAGGTTATCCTCAGCTTGTGCCAGCCACCGATCAGATATTGGATTTCAATAGAATACATACTGCACCTTTATGGATCCTTCCTCATTTTCCTATTATCTTAGGAGGGAAAACTGTATGTATTTATGTTATGGTAGTCCAAGGTCCCTTATATTTTAATCTGCTCCTTGGACGAGATTATTTTACACCATGAAAGTTGTAGTGTCCACACTCTTTTGAGTGATGCATTTTCCCCATTATGGGAATATTGTGACCATTCATCTACTTTCCTTTGTTAAACTTGATCATCGTATGACTCCTAGTCATCAGACTTCCCTAAATCTCTCGCATGTTCTTGTGGTTCCTTACCCTTCATTGGCCATGTCTATCGACACTGGACATCATGCCAAAGTTTAGTCGTTTGTAAACCGATAACTTCTTCCCATCATTGGGAAGCTTGGGGGGCATGTCTTCATACTGGAGCTAAGCCACTATCTCCTTATGAAAGGGGGGAAACCTCCCAACCTCTGGACATCATGTTGGCTAAGAATTGAAGGTGATCATAGTTCCTATTATGTGTCAAGCTCATTAAAAAATGAAACAGATGTCGGTGAGCATACTTCCCATTCTGTGTCAAGCTCGTTAAAAAATGAAACAAGTGGTCGTGAGCATAATTTAATTCTAGTTTCAAGCTCATTAAAAAATAAAACCAACCTTGAGCACATTTTACTTCTGGTTTCAAGCTCGTTAAGAAATAAAACCAATCATGAGCCTAGTTTATTTTTGGTTTCAAGGTCGTTAAAAAATAAAACCGCCCTTTGAGCATACTTTTATTCCTTTTCAAGCTCTTTAAAAAATGAAACGTTCTACCTCAATCATAGTTATTTTTTGTTTCAAGCTTGTGTAAAAATGAAACAGGTTCCCACAAGAATAGTTATTTTATGTTTCACGCTTGTGTAAAAATGAAACAGGTCACCTTGAGTAAAGTTCCCTTTTCGTGTTAAGTTTGTTAGAAAATGAAACAAATTCTTCCATTGTGTCAAGTATTTTAACTTGAACCTTCATTTCATCTGCCTGTATCACTTGATCCTCTTTCTTCCTCTATCTCCGGTGAACCTTTTCCTAGGAGTAACCTAGAATTTAGTTGGATGAAGAAAATAGTAGACAGATGAAACGAAGCTTTGGGGGCATGCATCCAACCTCTTTACATTATTTTGGAATTAACCCACTTGATAGTTATAGTGAGGGAAAGTACCAACCAATGGAAATTATGTTGGAAAAAACTCATAAATGGGACTCATTTCGAGCATAATTTATTTTTAGTTTTGAGCTCATTAAACCATGATACAACATACTGAGAATAGTTCACTCTTTGTTGCAAGATCATTAAAAAAGGAAGTAGATACCCTGATAATGATTTCAATTGATATTCGATCTCGTTAAAACCATAAGATGGTGTTGAGCTTATGTTTCATTTTTCATGCTCTGGTTAAAACATGAAAAGTGGTTTGAGCTTAGTTTATTGCTTTTTCATTCTCTAGATTCAAACATGAAAAAGGTACCAAGTGCCTTTTATACCCTCAGTGTGCTCGTTAAAAATATAGTGAAAAAGGTATTGAGTGTGCTTTTATTGCCTTTTCAGACTCATTAAAATGGATTACAAAAAAGGGAAACTTTTTGGAGTCACCTTTAAGCTCATTTCAAAATCCTTAAATACGAAATATCACCAATCGAACTTGATTCTTTCATGCTTGTAAAAGTATTTGAAAGGTAGTCTATTCGATGATAGTTTACCCCTTTTTTCAGACCGTTTAGACTCATTTACGAAAAAATTTATACTCTAGTTCTTCGCGACTGGAAGAGTTCTCTTGGGTACAAGTTTATACTTTTTCAGACCTCGGGGACTAGATCTACGAAAAATTCCACTTTCGAGTCTCCTTAGTCATTTCATACTCTTTAAATATGAGATGATGAGTGACTTTACCTTCTTCAAACTCATAAAATTAAACGTTGAAGGACCCTTTTTGGGAATGCACCCCTCCATTCTTAGGTTCATAAAACATATGATAATGGACTCATCCTCCGATGAGCTAAACTAAGAATTTATTACCCTTTTCAAGCTCATTAAAAAGAAAAGAGGTACTCATTCCATTGTGATGGGGAAATTTTGGGAACGTGGAACATATTTCATTTGTATTAATGGTATCTCATAGTTCACCCTTGACCATGGAGCTTGTCTACCTTTCAATTCAAATAGTTGGGTTTTCATCTTGTCATCGAGTTGATCCACTTTCATGAGTCATTTAACTCCTTTGAGTCAATTCAAATAATGCATCATCATGCCTTTGCATTATGTCTGGTTTTTGCCTCATTGAGTCAATGATGTCAGGTCACTTGTCATGCCACCCAATGTTTAAGGGAGGTCTTCACCACAGTCTCCCTCTACAATTGCCTTATCTTCCTTTGATTCGGTCATAACTTAGTCAATCCTATGGTGTTTCCATCATCATGATCACTTGAACATCACTTTTATTTCAAATTTTCAAGTCGATGATGGGGGAACATCATGTCCCTCCTTTGATGAGTCTATTCACATCGATGCCAACACATAATCCAGAAATTGGTCTTAGAAACTAGTCAAGTACCTTGAAGCCTACATGCCTCAATGACACGTTTTCTCTCTTTCAAAAATAGGCTTTCATCACTGGCCTCTGATTGAAATATTCCATCAATTGTTGAACTTCAGCTCATCTATTCACATTCGGAGGAATGTACTAGGATACCTTGGATATCGTTGACATTAATGGTGATTTTCCTCGCGCTTGTTAATGGTATACATCAATAACCGGTAATCAAGTGGTTTCTACCTTGTTCGACATCGGGACATCTATTCACAGGGATAGAATTGTATTGTTTTGAATTGGAATGAAGACCCTGAATGCTTAGGTATTCACTTGAATATGTGCCTATCTTAAGGTTCCGATGGAGTATTGCTTAAGTTATTTCATGGATCGACATTGTATGTTTGGTGGCTATGCTCAAGTTTGGGACAAAATGACATAGATCTATAGTGTAGCTATGTCCCGATTTGAGTCTTGTTGATCATGGATATACAATGTATTGACGGTAGCCATGACATGGTCGTTATACATGGATCTGCAGTGTATTGGTCAATAGAGATGATTTGAGTCAGATACTTTGTAACTGGTTGTTACAGAGAGAAAATTCCTATGGATTGGGGGTACCACAACAGACCGTATGACACCATAAATCAATATTTCCCAATACACAAGAGCAGTAAGTAAATCTAACACTAAGGGATATAGAATCATACCTTGTTCTGGACGGTTGAAGTACTAGATCCCTATTGAGATTTTCCAACGCAATTGCAATTATAATTTTCTCTCAACGATATCAAACCAAAGAAAGCATGATATATATAAATGTGTTACCACTACTCTAGCATATATAATCAATCATGTATAAGCAATTAAATACATCCATGGATTCAATATTCATATGCAAAATGCACATGAATTGGACAAGAAAAGATATTTCTATTAATAAATCAGAGATACAATAGTGACAAACTCTGTCGGCACTTCTGGGAACCTGAGAAAACGAGTCCTCCACCTGGGCCTCCACAACTTCAATCCTCCATCTCTTGATAGAAAGATCACAAAGGAAAGGCAAGCTTGGGAAGAAAAATATGTGCTCCAAGGGACAAAGGGATGTAGACTCAAGTATAAGCAAATCTGAGGCAACAATGGACTACAGTTTCCTTACTCTTCAATTTCTCCTCCTTCAATGTATCCAAGGGGTTCCTTATATAGCACTCCAAAGAGGTAATGGAGGGTCGAATATGAGCATTATCAAGGCATTTGGAAGGGCAAGAGTCAAGTTATTCAGATTCAAATGAGGAAAACTCCAAAAATATTTGTCATTTTGCACACATCCGGATGTACGCGGGTTTGAGGTCAAAAGCTGCATATACACGTGGGTATTGCTTTAAAAGTCATGTATAGGTATAAACAAGCAATTTTGGGGGATGATATTGGAACAAAAAAGAATAATATAAGTCCATGGGGTCCATAGAGTCTACAGAGGGATAGGGAAGGCCATAAATGTGTGATCTACTTGGTGTGGTAAAATCAGACGTAACAGATTCCCCCTAATGTGTGAGGTCAAAGGGGTAACATGATGGCCGAAATACATTATAAAATCCATCCCAGAAGTGGAGTAATGAAGACCCAGGTGGAAGAACCAGCCACTCATCAATACAATACAATAATCAATCTCTGCATGTGACTGAAAATACATGTAGTAGTCCCAGATACATAAGAGTACAATGGCCATGAATAGGCATGATATAAAAGGTGTCACATGTGGTCATCACCACGTACAATATACAATGGATAAAGATATCCATAATGAATGAAGATATCTGATATACACTAGAAACACTGAAATCATGATCACGAGAGCTGAAATATCATGAATATTAGCACAATCAAGGAGGTAGCATATATGGAATGCCACCAAGCTGTAAGGTATTCTACACAAATCGCTACGAGTACATGTCCTCCTATGTGAATAGATGTGTCTATGTTGAACATAGTAGTCCATCATCCGATTACTGATCATTGATGTATACCATTAACATACGTGAGATAACCCACCGATAATGAAAATGGGAATCAAGGTACAAAGTGCAATCTAACAAGTGTGAATAGATGTGTTGAGGTCAAACACTTGAAAGAGTCCATTGATCAGGGGACATTGATGTATTCCCAAAACTGTCGATGGAAAGAGAACCTACCGTTGATGACTGTAAGTCTCAAGGCACTCAAATTTCTCTAGAATCCTATTCCAGAATAAATGATTTGATGTCAATGGAATGGAATCCATTGGAAGGAGGGAATTAAGGCATCTCCCATAATCCAACATGAGGTACTCAGCAAGGTTGTATAATGTGGAAGAACTCAATGAACAAGATGTGCACGAACTAGTAACAGTACCAGGAATGGCTGACATGCAAAGTCAAGATAACTGAGGAATGGATGACTCAGGCTTCAACTTCCTTTGAACAAGAGAATAAGGCAAGTGGTGACTGAAGGTAGGTAGCATGGACTCTATATGCAAACTAGTACATCTCTATGACACAGTAGGCATCAATAGAGCCTCCATGGGGATTGGAAGTGTAACCAGTCTATGGAGATAAACTCAGAGTAACGAGTACAACTCATAAAGGAAAACTAATAACCCAACCAACATACATGATATATAGTGCTCTGTTCGAAGGAAAAATGACTTGACTGCTTCCAAATATTACATCTTTTCTCGTCCGACTTTTTATGTTTTTTGATTTTTTTTGGAATTTTTCAGATATTTTGAAAAGCTTGAAAAATAATAAAAGTGCTTTATAGTACATCGCTAGGAGGAGACGAGTGTCAGGAATATGAAATCCAGTTCCAAGTAGTAGAACATACCTATGCTCAATGCAAGGAAACATGTGTAGGATAAGGACACTCGGGGGAAGGTCTCCTCCTAGTAAAGGGGTGATCAAGCTACAAAGGATATATAAAAGGCTCTGCTTGGCTAGACATGAGACAACTCAGGATATTGGCTTATAAATTTGAAGCAGGGAGCCGACATAAATCTCAACAAGACAAGTAAAACTCATGAAATGCAATTAGAACTTGATATATACAAGGGAGTCTCTATGGGGATAAGACAACATAAAGTTCAAGAGGAGTATGAAGCTCTTGCTCAAGGACATGGTGGGACTAAAAATGGACTCCCACGACTTAAAGGAGGCATCTCAACATGGGTACCAAATGCAAAAAGGATCTAACTAGGGCACCCATGTATAGGAAAGATCTACCATTCGCACAATACCTTTTCTAACAGAAGCATGAAGGTTGTGTGATATCACAGAATGGGTTCGTACCTAAGGTTAAAATGAAACGATCATAAGGTCATGCAAAATGTAGGTGGATGTGAAACCTTAACCTGTATGCCAGTTCAGACATTATACTTATAATATGCACAAACAGATCAAAGAATCGGTCAAAACGAGCTCAAAACGGCCCCCTACAACACCATATTAGTCCTAACGGTCCAAAAATGGTCAAAAATAGGTCAAAACTATAGAAAGTGGGTAAAAATTTCAATTTTTTTTCTATAAAATAGTGAAAAAATAATTTTTTCTACACCATTTGAAAATTTACCCACCATAGTGCATTTGAGACCAAAAAATTCAGAAGATGATTTCGGGAGCATCGGTCCACATAATAGAATTCCATCTGGTTTAGGTAGGAGATCATGCCCTTCTCTTCCATTTACATGTTTTTATTTTTAATTTTGATGGTTAATTTTTAATCTTGGCCATCCTAAAAGGGGCGGTTTCACCCCACATAAAAAGTGGGCCTTTTTCTGCGTATAGGGCTAGGTATACACGGAAAAGACCATGATACCCGCCTACATACGAAGGTATTTTGAAAACAGTCGCATACGGGGTCGTAAACAAGAAATTCAAAGGCAAAGAATGATGGAACTTGGAACTTCTTGTGCATGTTGGTTCTAGAATGGAGAGAGCATGAACATGGTGATGTTGAAGAGGCTTTGCAAGCTGATCTAATGGCTCAACAAATGTTAAGGGCTTATGGATTATACAAGTTTTGGTTCCTTGGAAGCTTAAGGGAAAATCCAAGGCTACTCCAGCTACTAGTGGATTACTGGGATCCTAAATCAGAGACATTTTAGTTATATGGGATGCCCCTCAGCCTCAAGGTTGAGGACATTTACTTTATGACAGGATTGTCCCATAGAGGGGAGGTGGTAAACCTACGGTATTGCGGGCTAGGAGGAGGGCTCACTATAGATGAGTACATTTTTGTGTATTGTGTCCCAGATACAAAGAAGGTTGGGAGTCAAATCCAAACAAAATCAATCCAAAACCTTGGGTTGAAGGCCATATTCTTGGCACTGGGTAGGATAGTGAGATTAGCATCTCTCCACCAGGATTCAAGGCCTTTGATGTTCTATTCGGTGGAGTGTATGCGTCCTACAATATATGACTAGAGTACCTCACTGCTGAGCAACATGAAACAACAACTTACTAACTGCAAGATGGGGCGGGTGAGGAACTTCGGTTACAGAAGCATCTTGAGTGATTTCTTTTTTGAGCATGTGCCGAGGCTAATCCCAAGAGTTAATATTCCCCCACACAGAGTTCAAGATCTGGCTCAACTACACTGGAAAAACATCATGCAGAGACTAGGAGGGGGGTGGGTGGCCAACCCCTACCCAACATACTTCTTTATATGGTGGCATAGATAGATCATCTCCATATATGACTATCCCTATGTAGGTATTGAATTTCATGGAGACCCATACATGCCCATACCAGCAGGATCTACATATGGAGAGATAGGTTACGAATCTTGACTCCAACTTGTTTTTTGAATTATTAATTTTTTTTTGTGTTTTTTGATATATGGAATAAAAAATACATGTTTTTGGTGTGGTGACATATAGTGATACTCTGTCATGTACATGCAGATGTGGGACCACGACATCCAGATGGTTTCCCTCGTCATCGATAGAGGGGAAGAGGATATGAGATCATGGGTGTGGATGCGGAGCGTATGCTCCAAGGCATTCACATGAAATTCATTTGATTGACACATATATTTCCCAAGGCGCAAGTCGAGGACTTTCCTGAGGCCATGCAGGACCACAAGTATGGGTTCATTTATTTCATCGGCTAGCTAAAGCCCTAGTGTGATACCATGATCAACACCCTCCTCCCCCGCATGCTTAGAGTCTTGGGTTGTAATTTTTATATGACCATGTAATATATATTGGTGGCTCGGAAGCCCCAATTTTGTATATGACACTTATGTATTATGACACCACATTTTTGGACATATATTTTAATGAAAAATACCGATGATGATTGATTATTACTTTATTTACATGTGTAAATGCGTTTGTGAATGGTTTATTGTCTGTGGAACAAATTCCAATCTAGTACATAGTTAGCATATGAATCAACAACTTGATTAAAATTTCTTGTAATATGGATATATTTTATGTTCTCAAATTGTTGTTCAAGCAAACTGACACACAAGAACCTTCGTAACAATTTGGATCCCTAACATGATATAAGCCATTAAGCTCTGAAACCACTAAATGCATATCAAGATGTACCTTAAGAGAGTGAATACCATGTGAAATGCCATCAAGCAATAAATCAATAACAACAATATACTATGCAACATTGTTCGATGAAGGCTGTAAACAAACCGCTCCTAAAGAATACACTTGATCGGTAGGAGTATAAATCACTCAAGTAACCTAAGTTGAGTTTTGAGTGTGGCAGCTAGCACCATCAGTGAATCCTACATAAACCGAAGACTCTGTCAAAATATGCCACAACAAACGGAAGCTAGTCAAAAAATTTGATCACCACAAGTAGACCAAAACTACGCTATGCAAATGTACAATAATATACAACAAATCAGCCTCAGCTAAAAATCATGCATAGTACTTCTTAAGATAGAGCCCATTTCTAGGCTCTTCCAAGGCTGTCCCTTCATAATCAACTAACTCGTAGGCACCTTTCTTTAACACCTGCTTAACCACATAAGGACCATGCCACATGGGATTAAAATTTCCTGTTCCCAAGGGTTCTTTATCTTCGTCCCACAAGAAAACCAAGTCACCTTCACTAAACCTCCTAGGACGAACAAACTTATCATACTGTACCTTAACGCAATGCTTGTTAATCTCAAGATCCACTAAAGCGTCTCGACGCTGCTCATAAAGATGCTCCAAGTGGACCAAATGCTCTTCCAATGCGGAAGTGTCTGGTAAAAGCTCCATGGCTATATTCAACAAATGGATTTCACACTCAACCGGTAAGATCAACTCCACCCCATGTACAAGCTGATAGGGAGAAAAACTGGTGGCAGTATTAACCATGGTTCGATAAGCCCACAAAGCAAGATATAACATGATATGCCAATTGTTCTTGCTTTGAGTGATGGTTCATTAGATAATGGACTTAAGTGACTTGTTCACTGCTTCAACCTATCCATTCACTTGAATATAGTAAGAAGAGAAATACTCTTGCTTATACCCTAACTTTGAATACAACTCTTCCACGATCTTGTTCTGAAAGTGCCTGCCATGGTCAGTGACAAGCTCCCTCAGAATGCCAAATCAGGTGATAATATAGTTGAATACGAAATGCACAGTTGTCTCACCATTGAATTTAATTTTGGGCATAGCCTCTGCCCATTTCGTGAAATAGTGAACAACCACAATAATGTGATGGTTCCCCCCAGTTGAAGCTAGGTTGCAATCCATAAATTCAACCCCCCACTTGGTGAAGGGACCGGCGGTGATAATCGAATGCAAAGGGGTGGGACGAGAGTGCATATTTCATGCGAATACCTAGAAAGGGTGGCACCACTTGACCGCATTAACGCAATCTTTAAAGATGGACAACCAAAAATAACCTACTCTCAAAATATCTTGAGCTGTAGAAAGCCCAGATAAATGAACACCACATTCCCCTCCATGGAAATCATTCAAAACAACCTCAACCTCTCCATGATCTAAGCAACAACGCAAAATGGAATAGACCCCACGATGGTGCAAAGTGTTATCCACAATGAGGTAATTCTTCGCTACATGACGTAGTCGTCGATGCTCATCTCATGAGAGGTGAGAAGGAACCTTCAAGGTTTGCAAGTAGACAATGATGTCCCCATACCATGGGTCCGCAGTCGAGATGAGAAACATGTGCTCATTAATGAACAAGTCCTCATGAACATCTCCCTCATACAAACTCAGAAAATCGTATATAAGCTCAACAAAAATAAACAACTTCTTCGACTTCGCCGTAACAAACTTGAGGTCAAATTCTTGCAATATCACAATCCATTTATTATACTTCCCCCCTATCATCCTTCTGGTGAGGATGAATTGAAATGAATTAATGTGAGTTATAACAAAATTTTGGAGAAGAAGTATATAATGCCTCAGATGCTGAACTACATGGAGGGTATCTAAAGCCAACTTCTCAACATGGGTATAACAAAGCTCCACATCAATAAGGTTTCGGCTAAGATAATATATGACATGCTCATGAAGCTCCTCATCCTCTTGATCCAATACCATACCAACCGTCTCTTGAGACACGACCACATATATTAAAATGCCATGGCTATAGTCAGGTGGACTAAGCACGGGGGCCGATGCCAAGTATTTATTCAAAGCATCAAAAGACTCATGGGCTCACTCATCCCAGATAAACAGAGTGTCTTTATTAAACAAACACATAAATCCTTTAGTCAAATTGGCAAAATTGACCATGAATATTCGTAATACATTTTCCATACCTTGAAAACAATGAAGATGTCTAATGTTACGCGGGGGAGAAAATTGAAGTATTGCCTCAACCTTCAAAGGATCGACCCTTACACCCTCCTTGGAAACAACCAACCCTAGTAAGTGACCAACCTTCATGTAAAAGATGCAATTATGAGGATTTAACCAAATTTGATAACAACAACATCTTTTGAAAACCAAACACAAATGATAAGGATGACGCACCCTCATACGAGAGTGAGCAACTAATTCATCCAAATACACTTCAATAATATTTTTAAGATCGTGAAAGGAAAAGGTCATAGCCTGTTGAAATGTTGCTCCGACATTTTTAAGGCTGAAGGGAATCTTCTGGTATGCAATAGTACCTGTTTGTGTCATAAATTGTCACTAAGGCTAGGGTAACAAGCCAACACAATCTCAAGAGAAAAAACTCAATTCAAACTAGGTTTTAGGGTTTTGTTTATGTGTTTTTGGTTGTAAGCTTCAAGATCATACAGGGAATACATTCAGAGTAAAAGCAACAACTAAATCACAGACATACACTGATGAAGATTCCCAATATATCACAAACATCCAACAAAGAAACTATGCTGTGGTTCATACATTAAAAGATAAGCATTACCAGAAAAAGACATCAACTAGCAATGAAATTACCATTTAAGAAGCAAAACATGCTCAATAAAAAAGCCAACATAGACCAAATGAAGGGTAAAGAGTCATATATTCATAGTTTCATCAGTAAATGTATATAAGAGTACAGTACCAGTTCTCTGAACAAGTCTGATAGTACAAGCAGCTAGCAGACCTTCAGATGCTCCCAAAATCCAGAACCCTCTCAATGTCTTGCTCACCTCTCTAAATAGTTACAAAGAAGTGGTTTCATCTCCCCTTCATTAGGTCGAAATTGAAACTACCCAGCAGTTACATTAACTAAGTAACTCAACTAATTTACTAAAAATAGCAAATCGGATTCCTGGCAAATATGGCGAATTTCTGGAAACTAGGTGTCAAATAAGCTTCCATATCTCTCAATTGGTGCCACTTGTGTAAAACATGAGAGAGGTTTTTGTAAATGGGTCTGTGATGGAAACAAACCTCTCTTGTTTTTTCAAAATTCATCTCCAATCGATCCGCATATTCCCCGCAAAGTGAACACTAAAACAGGAAAATATTGAATATTTAAACTCCCTGAAAAATAGGCTGCAAATATTTGATTGAATATTTCAAAACTTGACATATTTTGAAAAACTGAGAGAGGTTTTTGTAGATGCGTATCTTAGGAACAAAAACCTCTTTTTTTTTTCAAACATTATTCTCCCTTAGCTCGTGGTCAGCATTTTACTTCAATGACTCAGAACAGGAAAAATAGAGCAGAATTCTGTTTGTACTGTCTCATACATCTTCAGACTTTGTTGATATTGAAAAACCATGGTGTCATTCTCTGATTATAATATTTAAAGATCCTGGAGCAAGTTCTGGATTTGTTCATTGGCTTTTTGCAACTGCTGGACCCTTTCTGACCATTTTTTGTTCTAAACTTCTATGATCGCCCTTCCATTCTGCAACTGCTACCTATACATGAATATCCTCTGAACATCCAGAATTCTTGTTATTTAGAGATCTTCCTGGTATCTTTGTAGAAGAATCTATTCCAGGAGTTCTAAGTAGATCCTCTGGTGGGTTTTCCCATTTTTCCATCACAGTATTCAGGTCCCAATGTGATCTGTCATCATTCAAATATCCAGAATCCAATTTCAAAAGTTTTCCTTATATGTTTACTCTGTTTTCTGGCAGCCTTACAGGAGAAGAACCTACTGCATTTCCATCATGTTTTGCTATATATGAAGTTTCACCTCCTGATTCATTCTGCCTATTATTGTAAAAGGATTGAAGCTGAGATATTCCTCCAAGT